>VWZS01009478.1:156517-235834 GCA_013397075.1 Rhabdornis inornatus
TAAACACAGGTTGGTTTTGGATAATGTGGTCAAACATAAAGAAAGAAAGAAATGTTATTGTATTGGCTAAGGATTAATTCTTACTCATTGGCAGTGAAGCCATGATTGAATTTAAAAAGTGTGAAGAAGTAAATGGTTCTAAATCCTTTAGTATTTTAGTATATTATTTATATATGATATGTAAATTTCAGAATGATTACCCATTTGTGGCATGGAAACCACTTCATGGGTTTTGGTATGCAACTGCTTGGAAAGTCAAGAGTGAAAATATTATGCCTGAGAATGGACTCAGAATGAGGAAATTTTGTGATCATATAATCATGAATTAACAGTTGTAAAATAAATTACTTCTAAACATGTGACCTTTTTTGAAAAAAACTACGTAGATGCATATACCTCTACAGACTATATTTAAAATAAATGTAATAATTATAAAGTCTCTTTTCTAGATACTAAATTTACCAGACGTAAATCAAACACTGTCCCTAACAAGATAAGATGCATTTTTCTAATCCTACATGAGTAAAAAGTGTTTATAGATTAGTTTCCGTCACACAAAACTGTCTTTGACCAAGGACAAAAGTTATCCAAATGTGATCTTGGAGCTGGATAAGGGGCTACAAAAAGCTCCACATTTGGCAAAGAGGGAAAAAGTGCTTTTGCTAACATGTTTTCAAAACATCAAAATTTTCTGATGATTCTTGGAGGTTTCAAATAGGTGCCAGAGATGGAAAATCAACTGAGATCAGGCTGTGCAGTCAAGCTGAAAATAAATATTTCACACACATACTGAAATAAGTCACATATCAAGCATGCGTATAATTTGTCTGCACAAATAAACCACACAGCACTCATACCATAGTACACGTCTGACTTCACCACAAAGTACATCTGAGTATGTAGACACAGACAGCATAATGTCTCTGAAAAGTTTCTAGAACTGGGTTTTCATAGCACTTCACCTACAGCTGTAATTGATAGTGCACAACCGTGATGTGACACCATTCCTGCAAGGTCTTTTGTGGAATACATCTGCTGTACAGTGGGAAAACAAAATATGAGTCTTGACTAAATCTTGTGGCAGAAAGGACTCAAACTGGGAAACTGTTCAACACAATTTGCATATTATGCTGATGAAAAGCTAATGACAAAGAGTGTATTGGCAAACTCTGCCTTGTTATCTGGCAGCGATGTGTATAGCAGCATGAATACCTAGACATAAGCTCTACTAATGTTACTTTGCAATTAAGAAAGTAAAGCCAGAGAAATGCAGTGAGAACTGCATATGTAAATAAGATTCAGTTGTGACGAAACCCGTAATCCCATACAATCCAAATAATCCAGTTCACTTTGGGACACAGGCATCATGATTGTGTGTTATTAATTTTGAATGGTGGAAGAGGGAAAGTAGCCAAGTGCTTATTGAATCCTCATTTCTAGTTTAAGCGGCTGTTTCTTCATCCTTGCTTGCCAGTTCTGAGTGTATTTCAAGGAACATTACTGAGAACAAAATCGAACAGCATCAATATTAATGATCTGAACTAGAAAGATAGCTTTTAGTGTGCAAATTAATTACCCTAATCACAGGGTTTTTTGTATCCATTTTAATGAAATAACTATTTATTTCACTGAGTCCTGAGCTTTTCTTTTGCAAATAAGGCACATTTACATGATAAATACATGAAATTTAAATGGATGACTAAATTAAATTGAAGGGGGAAAAAAGGCCTTTTAAAATACAATTTTCATACGAAAAACAGCTAGATTAATGGGTTGGTTAGCTGACTGGCATCTGTGATTAAATCTTTTTAATGTATGTCAAATAGAATTTAATGGACCTCAAGAAATGTCTACATAGTAATATTCAGGGTTTAGTGAAGATGCATTTTATCTCCTATTATTGAAGTGTAGACAGCTGAAGGCATATTTCTTGTTGCTGCCCAGTACAGTATAGAGACATTCTGTTTGAGAATAGTGGTGATATCAGTTTGCATCTCTACTTTCCTGTGTTGTGTGTTCTTCCCCCTGAAAATATTTTTATTCTACCTAGAGGTATCTAAAACAAGAAACTCCACTCTAAGATGGTGGTTTCTGATTGTTTGTGCAGTCTTCTGATTTAATAATCACAAGTGCATTAGCTTCATGCTATTGTTTTCTAATAAAAACAAGAAAGGAAATAATGCTTAGTTCACAGGGACTTTAAACAAATCTTTTAGATTCTGTGTGTTTTGAAAACTTTATTTATTGTTACAAAGCTTTGAAGGGCTCCATATTCAACAGAAGCAAGATTTGAAACTCATTCCAGCTCATTTTTTGATAACAGTCCTGCCGAACAGAGCATCTTTCTCTGCTTGCTTTTTTCCCAGTCGAGCCACCAGAGACATCTCCAGCTTCCTTTGATTAGAAATGATCAATGGCAGCTGCGGCAGGCAGGCAGGGTGCCCCAGGCACAATGCAAACAAGTCTCTCTCCCAGCTCACTAGGATTTACATTTCAATTGCTGCCACATTTTTAAAGATAATTATAACCTTTTTATATTAATATTTTTCTGTGGTGTCTCTGATATTTTAACAACATAAATATTAATTTAGCATATCAAGGAGAAAAGCTTTCTTCACTGCAATCACTCAAACAAAAAATATCTCCCAAAAACACAGGGCATCAAACATGGCATCTCCATCTCTGAGCATTAGCAATACTTTGGAGGGGGGCATCTGCTGGATTTGATTTTGCATGGCTCTGCACTATTTTAAAGATTAGCAGAGAATAACCTTTCCTTTCGACTTGAGACCAAACCGTCCTGCTACAACAGCAGAATGTGTTCACTGTTTAAGCTGACATCTGTGACTTATGTGGCTGCAAACAGTGTCTTTACTGTGGTGAAAAATATCAGCTAGATAAAGCTGCCTTGATAAAATTGATTTTCTTGGAAAGAGAAAAGGGAAAATTGCTGCTGGTGGTGTTGAGAATTTCTAGAGTTTTATGCTGCAGACTTTCTCCTGCTATGACTCCAGCCTTTTATATCATTGCCCGTTTGCATCAGGAAAAGCTATCACACTGTATAAACAGATGTTGGTTTACCTACCCAGATCATGTGTTGGATCACAATAATATTTTTTGCAAACTGCCTTATAAAATTTTAGCATGTAGCATATTTGACTTATCTAAGTCTTCCCCACCTCTCTTCTTCTTTTCTTTCTAATGCAACTACAACATTCCCAACTGGCCTTCAGTGCTGAGCAGCAATCACAATTTTTAGATTCAAAAACTTGTGGAAATAATGCTTTTTCCATAGCAATTGACAAATAAGGAGAATTAGTGTGTGTCACAAAGAAATTTGATATCAATACCCCTCAAATGTTACAAAGAGATCATTCTGCTGCACTTCTTGGTAAAGCGCAGAGTTACAATCTTTTTATGGGCAAGACCTTAATTTCCTACACACCAAGCCATGAGCTTGAGCATCGCTTGAAGCTGACTAGAGGAATAAAACTGCTCATGAAATATGCATGACTAACACATATGCTGCCAGGAGAACCTAGTATATTATGTATGACCCTTCTGTAATTGTAAGAAAATGATATTCATTTAAATGGATGTTTATCACAGTTAAAGGTACACATAATGAGACAAAGGTCATGTGCCTAAAAATACAGATTTAGCCCACTACTTCTGGCCTTGTTTGAAAGGACTATCACTTTTTCATAGCTGTTTCTCCTGCACATGGATCTATAATTATGTAGCTTGAAAGAGCCTCTGTCTTTATTTTTGCAACAAATACAGTCTTAAACTAAATGCAATTCTAGTATTGTGTGCATACATCTGGGTAATATCCAGGCAGCATATTAAAATTCACATCAAACCTAACTCTCCTTTTTCAGCTACTGTTGTTCAGGGCAGCTACAGATTTTTTTCTCATTATTATTTGCCTTTATGAATTGTATATTTTCTTATTTTTCAAACAATCCAAGTCTCTTACAAGGCAGTGAGATTTTCAGCTTGAAAAATAGCTGCAACATAGTTTATTCATTTTTACTTCAATCAGCCCTCCTCCAAGCAAAGCAAGTTTTGAGCAATATGTTTTAATTTGTTCCTTCCTAAACTGTAACATATTTGTAATGCGGATTTGGTTTTATCTTTGCATGAATACATTCTCAGAGCTCAGGGAGAGATGTTACACAGAACATTGCACTCAGTGAAAGCCAGATTCAGTGCAGTAAATGAACCTTTTGATTAGTGCTGCAGAGCTTCACCAGAAGCTTTCTCTCTTGGTTAAGAGTCTCCACAAAGATGCCTGAAACTTTCTTGCTGCCCTCATGAGAACAAATCTACAGCCCTGAAAAGCCATGGGTAAAAGAAGATAAAACCTATTTACCACAATTCAAATTGCTTATAGAAAAAGCCAACAAATTTCAAGACATGTAATTGCTGCAGAAGTGACTCTAAGTCTGGATGTTGTTACGCTCACGGAAGTGGGCCAAGTTCATCTTGGTCTAATGCCATTGATTGAAAACCATACTATTAACAGAATTGAAAGCAGATGATAAATCTTTGAAAAAAAAAATCACAGTGGGCACTTGGTCTTCCTTCAGGTCAAGACAATACTGACCAGCAGAGTTCTCTCACTGTCTTATAACAGGCTTGAAGTCAGACTCTCTAGGGTAGAAGAAAGAACTGAAAATATTTCAGAAGATGTTTTTTTATACTATCTGCTGGAAAAGAGTTTGAAAACGCCAGGTAATCAGGTATCAGAAAGCTAAAAAAAGTCAGGTCTTTATGTTTCCTATGTATTGAGTTTCTGAGGAAGCAAAGATATAGAGCTTTCTGCTCAGCCTCTCCTCATCAGGATGGACGCGAGTCCTGTTTGGACCTGGGCTCCAGCTTATGGTCCTTAACAGGTTGTACAGACTAGAGGTCACATAGAGTTCCTGCCCATACTCTTTGAAGTTAAACTTGAGGTTTTTTTAACTTAGGTTACCATATAACATGAGAAACCCTGAAGCCAAAATAATTCTCTTTCCTTTTCTTGTACCAACAGTAAAAGAGTGGACTAATGACTGCATTCCAAATTGGGTAAATTTTTTCTGCAAGTAAGAGAAATATTACTCAGTCTGCTGATAGAAATTCAGGGAAAAACATTTAAAGAAAAAGAAAAAAAACCCCTAAACCAGTCCCATTACCCACTATAAATAATTTCAAGATGTTTATTTATTAAGTTGCTGATTCATCCTATCTGGTATGAGAAATTCCTTGAATGAGAATATTTGTACTAATTTACCAACCAGAGAACAAGAACAAAATCTGATTTGCCTTTTGGAGTATTTTTTTTGTCAGAGCTGAGGTCACAGCATGGGTTTCTGAATTCAGTCCAGTCCTGAAATAGGATGATGAGGATTGCAAATACTATTGTTTAACTTGAAGAAAATCTACAACTGTACAAAGCAAAAACCCCTTGCCTTTTCAACTTCTAACCTGTTTTCTTGCAGCCCTATTCCTGTGCCCCCTATTCCTAACACTAGTTCCAGTCCATTTTCCTGTCATCAAGAGGCTAATATTTTCTAAAAAATTTCTCTAAAAGTCTATCTCAGGTAAAGTGAAAGGGAAAAATCAAAGAAAATTGGAAAAATATGCTGGGCACAGATGTGTGTTACTACACTACTTATGCCTCTAACTTAGCAATCAAGTGGGAAATTTTTATCAATCTTCTGCAGCAAAAATAAAAGATGTCACAAGCTTTGTCTGTAACCAACCCAAGACAACTGAATATAATACCAAATACAATAGTTGTAGCAACAGTAGCATAAGGGGCTCCAGTAGGCATTGATAATTCAGCTGCGCTGCCTAAATACAGGTGTACACCTGCAAATTGCTTCTTAGCTTGTACAATACAAGGAAAATGGACAGAAGAGTTTGATGGAGATTTTAGAAAGCTGAAGGTGGTTAAAAACAGATGATAAACCTTTCCACTAAAATCTGAAAGAAGGAGGGAGTTCAAGAGCCCACTAAATGTGCTTAGGTGACTGACTCTTTCTTTGAAAGCAGAGATATAAATTGCAAAGTATGCTTTAGTGTTCTCAATATGCTCTGACAGCTTATACTGCACACACCACTTCTAAGCCTAGCTTTTATGTAAATTAATCATGTTAATTAGTAGACAGCATTGAACTCATGCCATTAATCCTATTCCTTCCCTTGAAATGGAAGCAAAGTTTCCAGTTCAGTCAGAAAATGGGATTGTTTTCGTCTTCTTCTTTCTTTCTTTTTTTTTTTTTAATCTCTTGTGAGGGTATATTATATCTTTTATCTATCTTGGAACCTAAGGAGAAGCTATAAGGAGTCTGTGTCTCACAAACACACAGATATAATGGGCACCCTTCATGAAAAGGGCATCCACATCAATGTGCTGCTCCCAGACAATGGCTGTAACTCCTTTTCAGCAGGCAAGCACTCCATGAGCTTTTCTTTTGCTTTGTGAACTACTAGAAAACCAAGAAGAGAGATTAATATGAAAAATAAGAGGAAGCAGTGCCTAGCATGAAATACATGGGGTTTTCTAAAAAAAATTTCTAAACATTGCCAGGACACAAATGTAGTGTCTCTACGCATATTCTAATGGTTCCTTAAGAAAGATGTACAGATACACAGTGCTTATGTACCATTACATTCTGGGTTCTCTGGAGACGTTTTTTCACTATTCCAACTATATAGATTACTAGAAGGATATTCCAGAGATTATCACCAAAACTGTCTTTTCTCTTTTTTTCCCAAGTCAATTAAGAAACAGGATTAATTTTTGGGAGAGTTTTTTTGGTGTGGTTTTTTTGTTTTTTGTTTTTTGTTTTTTGAGGTTTTTTTGGGTTTTGTTTGTTTGTTTGTCGGTTTTTTGGTTTTTGTTTGTTTGGTTTTGGAGTTTTTTGTTTGGTTGGGTTTTTTGTTTGTTTTTGGTTTTGTCTTATGATAACTCTACAAGTTCCCTTGCCTTTGTATGATATGGTAGTGGTAAATAAACTTTTGTGAGATAAAGCACAGTGCACTACATGTACAAAACTTAATTTTTCATGTAGGTGCTAAGAGTGCTGAAAGTGCAGAGATATTAGCTATCTTAAGGTATTAATTGGGTGATTTGAATGACCTTGTAAAATCTCACTGTTAGAAGCAGTTACCTGAAGGAACCAAATACCCTAAATCCTCTTCAACTCTGTTTCTCAAAGTATAAGTTTAGCTTAATTTTTTATACTTGCACCATTACCTGTAAATCATTCTAAATCAAATAGTAATTTCTTCAATGGCTTGTTTGTAAGGATTAGAAGGAAATGGAACACTGATCTAGAATTATCAAGGACATTCCATATTTAACTGACAAGGCTCTTAAAATCTCTATCGGGGTCAATAGGACATTTTATTTTCCCTAACTTTGAGTATTAAATAACCCTAAATAAATAAATATTTAGCATGGTTTGCAGAGGAATTTTTCCAAATGTTCCCCTTAATGTCATTGCAAATCATAATGGTAACTTTTGCACTACCTTTTTATTTTATTTTAGAGTCACAGTTTGAAAGCACATCTCCTGGTTTCTGACGTTTACCAGGGGAGGCTTGGTGAAAGAGTAGTGCATGTGATGGATTATGGCACCTGTGTTGAACACATCCTCATTGCTAATGGACATTAAATACGTGGAACCCAACCGGATTTGGTTGCCTTGAACTAGGTGTAAAATGTCCTTCGCATTCTCAGAAACAAAAGTTTTACTATGTATCTGCTTCTAAGGCGCTTCACCTGTTGTCAAGGAAGAAATCCTGAAGCAGTATTAGCTAGAAGAGTACAAACCTAGTGTGGAAACCTAGCATAAATCTGACTCCCCTGCAGCAGACAGCAAAAAGTCTAGAAACCCAGGCAAAATGAGCATTTAGTCATTAACTGTATTCTTGTTTACTAATGTAATAATTCTGACAGTGGGGAAAAAAATGGTGTTGTTTATTAATGACTTTGTTCGCAGTTGATTTGTATGCACAATTACACAATTTCCTATATTTGGCAATTATTATTTTCTTCAAAAATGACCCTAGATGATTTCCTAATTATTCTTGTTTTTCCATTTGTGTAAGTTTTTTTTCAACATTTATTGGCCACCCATACACAGTCTAGTTCACAACTCAATTAAAAAAAAAAAATTGAGTAACTTTTAAGGTTGGTGATTTCTTTATAGGACATTTTCCTCACTATTCAGAATTTTTCAAGCTGTCCTGAGACTAATTTTAGTTGTAACAGTAATCCTTAGTTCGTACGAATATACTGTATGCCTATAAAGACTGCTACTTTATCCACAAGGTGCATCAGTAGACATGAAGCAAAAAAGGACGACCTGAAAACAGCAGAAATAGATAACAAGTTGGGACAGCACATTATTTTATTACCTAGAGCTGTATGTCAAGCCATAACAAAGAAATCACAACAGGGTACTGAAATGCTGTTTTGTACAAAGGCTGAGAGAGATCTACTGAATAGTAAACTTTGAATAAAAATTAGTCCTCCAAGTATTTAATCCCAGAAGATTATAGAAAACAGAAAGCTAAAAACCTTGCAAAGTAGAAGGATTTTATAATTTTGTATCTGTATGGATTCTGCTAGGCTAGCTACAGCCAAGGGCTGCTTAATCTTCCCTCTGGAGGATACTTTGAGAACTCACCAAATAAGAATTATGCTGTGGTAGGAAGGGAAAAGGTGTTCGTGTATGGGTATGAGAAGGCAGACAGATGAAAGAAATTGCAAAATCAAGCTACAATGAGCAATGTTGGCATCAGGATGTGTGCATATTGCAAACAACTAGGACATCCAACTAATCAACTGAACTATTGCAAGCTGCAACCTAGAATTCCACAGATTCTTAGTTCCTTAGGAATACAAATCCATTAAGTTGAATTTTGTTTATCACCTGGTACATATAATATCCCTTCCCTTGTTTCTTTACACTCACATATGCTAAGACACATGAATACACACACTCATTATCTACATGCGTAACCCTATTGTACTTGAAACTAATTCCTTCCAGAACAGCTTCCTTGCTGCATCACAGTTACTAGTTTTAGGCATTTATACATCTCAAAAGGACTCACAGACTCTATTCGTTTGCTCGGTAGGAAGTCTTCGGCAAAGAAGTAGGGTCTATCAGAATTTTAAGAGTTTATTGGGATTTCTTTCCTCTTGTTAGGATAACCATTCTGTGGGAGATATGGCCAAAATGTTCAGACTGCCTGACTCTGTCCCAGTCCTGGTACCTAGCACTTGAGGCATCTGTGATCCTGAGGCACAGCAGCAGTTCCTGCAGCAGGCTAGCTTGTAAAACAAAGGGAGTTTTTCTGAGCAAGCTTATCTGCATTAACAACACTAGATTCCAGATAGTTGCGTGCATCAACAATTCAAACTAAAAGAATAACAGTAGCTGAGCAGAACAAACTTCCAACTGTGAAGCAATTATAGTGCTGTTGAATGGCTGATTGCTTGTGTGTGGTCCCCTCGGTTCCCTGATGTGGTGTGCTTATAGTTTTGCAATTGGATAAAATAGATTGGAATGAGTGCTGTCATACAGAACTGCCAGCTGTTCCACTGTTAATAAAGACACTATTTAGCTATTAATACATCCCATTCTTCTCTGCTGTGCTTATTCAAACAAAGTATTTCTGTTTGTAGAGAGGGTGTGACTGCACCTGTTCTGGATTCAGGAATCCACGGCCCATGAGAGACCCCTTGATACTCTTCAGTAACAATGCCAGCTTCCAAGCCAGAGCACCATACAAAGACCAGACAGAATGGGCTTGCTTTTCCGACAGATTTGGCAGACAGTGTTCTAAAAGCATGCAGGCCTTGGAGTTAGCTTTCTACTGCTTATGCTTATAGTTGGCCTTTAGCGTAAGGATCCTTCGTAACTGCTCAAGTTTTATTTTTTCGTTCTTCATAGGCACAAAGGAAATGTGCTAAAATAAGTATAACTGGAGGGGTATGACTTAAATCACACTTCGCATTCGATTTTACTGGGGAGTTGTCTTGATTCCTTGTCTTTCGAGGGAATGAAAGAAAAGGGCCAAGTCTTATTCTTGCATAAGACCATTGTTCTCAGTTAACTTTCATCGAAAGAGATTAATTTTCAGGATACATGGAAACTTCCCTAAAAAGTACATATTCTTGTGTTAGTAAAACAAAACTGATACTAAACCTGGCTTAAGAAAAAAAAATCCATACGGGGAGGGCCCTAAAAATTTAATTTCACTAATTAGCATTGCTAATGCTTTTTAAATATGAATAGATGCTAGAGAAAGAAGAAAGTTGCAGTTAGCTCATGACGACTTTAAGACCTTCCTTTGGCTTCACTAGTGACTTGCAATTATGGCTTGAGTAAATGATTTATTTTTTCTTTAGCGAAAGATGTTACTGTTGTCATCAAGTTCAGCTGTGGGAAATGTTCACCATAACTGCCAGCGATGGTTACCTGGATTATAGATAGATAGCAAGCATGTTTTATTAGCCTTCTTTGGCATTGATGAATCCTCTGAAAATCCCCTGTCTTATTTAGGCAGTGAGCTTGGAACAGCGTGAGAAGCTATCTCCCTCATATAATACCATTTCTAAAGCTAATTTGTAGCATATTAAACCAAATAGCTCTATTAATTTTAATTAATGAGTAATGATGCATAATGTAATAACTGTGGACTAAATATCAGTCCAGGTCTTGGATCTATGGCCAGCTGTGATAAAAGGTGTGAAAGAACTGCTTCTTGGCCTTATGTAAGCTGTTTAAACTGGGTGGAAGGGGGGAAGTCACCACTAAAAGTTAGTGCTGATAAACTAGAGAGCACTAAGGGTTTTTAAAATAATGTGCATTGATTAAATAAAATACCAGCAGAGAGAAAAAGAGACACTGTTCCAGAAAAAGTACTGGACTGTACTTTTTCTTTAGATTTAGACCCAAGTTTCAACTACAAACTTAGATATCTTAACCCTCTGAGTAACCCAAATATGACTAAATTCCAAGGAATCCATTTTTGGATGCCAAGAAACAAAACTGTCTTAAAATTCACTTTTAACTGAAGTTAAAAACTATTTATTTTAAAGTGTAAAGATTAGAGAAAGGATTTTAAAAAATATTTGCACTTTCCCAAAGTAAATTTTTTGAAGCATTTCACTCTTGTGAAACAGGTTTTTAACTTAAAACATGTATTGTTGCAAGATAGTGTTTAAAATTGAAGTAAAATAAAATATTGTTTATAACAAACAGTAAGAATTTAGCTATAGTGCTTACCTGCTACTTGCCCCAAGAGCCATATCTGTGCTTGGTACTCATGGAGAGGGCTGCAGATGCAGCTCCTGACTGTGCCCCATCCTTTCTGAATAAACTTGAGAAAAAATGTTTCATCTCTGGAGCGCTGCTCCCTATAACTATCTAAAAGCAACAGGAAGCTGTAAGGGCAAACCTATTCATTCCTGAGGATGAACTTCCATCTGTCTTCTCTGTTTAGGTTGGAAGTTCTTCTCATCACACACTGTTCTTTTTTTGGGTCTGTAGCATGAGGAGTGCAAGGAATAGTTATTTACATTGGTGCTCCTTAAGTGTTAGCACAAATAAACAGATAATCAAATAGATGATGAAGCATCCTTTATGCCAAACCCTGATTTATATTTTTTCAGAAGATCATTCAAATATTATCTGCCTTAGTAACTGTTTTGTGTTCAGCTCCTGTTTTCTTTAAACTCCACAGGAAAATACAAACAAAAATGCAACAACCTGTGGGCTGAAAAAAGAAAAAGAGAGAAGGAAGAGGATGGTAAACTAAACAAGCTAAATATAAATAAAACAAATACAAACATGAGCTCTTTTCCTGTTGAAGAAAGCAAGCACTTGAATTTATTATCCAGTGCAATTTGATTAAACATGCCACTGTTTACAAATATAATGTATCAGTTCACTTGTTGGGGTTTACATCATTGATGTGCTTTTTTGTTAAACTAGGTCAGAGAAATATTTAAACAAAGGCATTTTGTAATATGAATAAACAGACAACAAAATTAAAGGAATCTGAGCTGATGACTTATGAAGGTTACATTAAACACATTTATTCTTAGGTGCAGATTGCACTTACATGTGAGTCTCACAGTGTAACTCTGTGCTCCATTCTGCTCTTGTTAATTAGCTTTAGTCTGATGTAAATGCTTTGACTTCCTGGAATTACTCCTAATCCATAGCAATGTAAGAGGGAAGAATTCAGCCTATGAATTTTTCCTATATCTACAACTTGTCAAAAGATAACAGCTGAAGTATATTATCATCTCCAAAGACCTGAAGCAAATATTTGTAAATGTTAATATCCTGAGAGAATATGAGATTTTACTTTTCCGGGAGGCATTTGTTTGTAACATTGACACATTATATTAAAACCCACAGTGAATGATAAAATGACATTTACAAATTCTGACTTTCTGCATGTTTTCTTACATAATTGGCACTGAGATGATGGATAAACCACCTGCCATAAAACATCTAGGATTAATCTTTAAAAAGGATCTAAACCTATTCCAGCTGATGTTATTGCAAATCCTTTGATTACCTTGAATGTGAGCAGGAATGCGCCACAACTGAGCATTTCCCTTTTAATGTTAACCTGACTACAAAACCTTCAGAGAACCCCAGTGGATTTCACCGTATGCACTTAGCTAAATTGCACAGCATCAAGCTTCAGTGTTTGTCTCGTCACTCTGTATACTTGGGGCCCAACGAGTTGCTCCAGAACAGCAAAACAGGACAAAGTACAATTGAATTCCAGCAACAAATTATTCTATTCAAATATTCTATGGTATAACCATGGGCAAAATAAATTTAATTTGTAATTAACTGAACCTTTTCATTCAATGCAGGATGGTCTTGTGCGGGATGTGAGAAAAGGAGACTCTGAAGATGGCCCCTCAGATTTTAGTGATGTGAAGTTTAACATTTTAATGGCAGAATCCTCATTAATAGCATGAATTTCAATCCAGACATTGACACGGAAGGTGAGATAGAGAAAACATATAAACTGTTCTAGTCTCAACCTGTAATCCTATAAAATCATGTCTCCTTTTTCTCCTGACTTTAATTCAGAAATGCATCCATACTCTTTAATCTTTCTTGTGGCACCTCCTCCTTCCTATCTGGAGATGACTGAGCTACTCATCATGAGCAATTTGTCAGATCTACTGAGAAGACTTTTTTTTTCAGAAGTGTTCAGTGACTTAAAAGCCAGGAAGCAATCTCTAAAAGTGACCCAAGCATTTTCAAATCTAATTCATGACCTCATGACTTTTGCCTCTAAGTACTCACGTCATACTTGAAAACAGGATTATATTTTTACACCGCCTTATTTCTAACTTCATGATAGCACCTGAGTGCCAAGCTTAGTTTTTATTCATTTTTCCACTTTTCATAATTCATTGACAATATATGCCTTTAATAGCTACCATATTGGAGGGGGTATTATGAGTTGTTCATGTATGGTATGCTTTTTTTCTACATCTATATTTAGTCACCTCCCTTTTATGATACGGTTTTTAAAATCCTTTAAAATGGGAGTAAGTTGAAGGAGAAACCACCCGGGTTTGCATTTCCCAGGTAGAGGATTTTGATTATTTGACAGAAGGAGAGAAACATTTAAAAAATACAGGTGAAAAAACATGATAAGAAAACCTTTTCCTGTAAACTTTCATTTCTGTTTGTTTTTCTGGAATCTAGAAATCCTGAAATTTAAGATACCTGAGATTCTTACAAGCCAAGGGAGAGAGGAAGATAGATATAAGCCTGATTTATTTTCTTTCTAGAAGAATTTGCTTTCAATTTTCCCTTGTCATATTTCCAATGAGCTGTTGGCCACCCTAAATATAGGATGTCCAGGTAGGCTCTTTCAGCATTTTGTACACTTATTTGTCTGATAAAGATGAAGTTTGTCTGATAAAGAACGTCTAAATGTTCTTTCTTGAGTACTTAGGTGTACTAGATCAAAACTTTCAATCTAAGTTCTCAGGAGTAATAATAGTAATAGCAATAGCAAAAATTATCATTATTATTGTAATATTTTGTAAAGAAAAAATTTGTAGAAGAGTGACCAAAACATGACCCAAAAATTCCAGATCCAAGTTTGATTTCACGTCTCTGTGTTGTAGTTTGAACTTTATCCAATTTTTTCCTTCTATCAATGAGCACTTTTCTCTGTTTCTTATTATTGACCAAATTACTGTGGGGTCGCATAGGCTCTCAGACTTTTGATTCCACCACCACCCCCCACCCAGACCCTCAGCTCATGTATTAAAAAATAAAACAATCAGACAACACACTAGAGCAAATAATATAGATGTTTGCGTTGAGATTGTGACTTTTTGGTTTTTCCATCCACTTTACACATTTTTGTTTCTTTACTACCTCTTCACTGATAACTTCTCCTTTGTTTGATGTTTCCTGTCCTTCATAGTATATTTTCCTGACACTATTATCAGTTCAGTTCTTCACAAATTCATTCAGTACTCATTTACTGCTCTTAGCCTCCTTAGGACAGAATACGGCTGTAAACACCAATCAGCTGCTCTCTCCTTCCTAATTCCTCCAGAGCAGTTTACCCCCTTCTGCTTACCCCCTTCCTGTCTCCTTCCTTCCACATTTCATCACATCTTCCCTCCTACTACTTTGCTTCCTCCCATTTATCTTTCTTTCAACATAATGGATTCTTTAATTTTCATCTCTGCTTTGTGCTTTCTGTGACTTTCCCTCTTATTGACGTACTGACGGGGAAGACATTGAAAGAATGACAAAAAGAATGACAAATCTTGATGGAAGTGTTGGAAGTTGAACACTAAAAAAAATTACATATATATACATATATATATACATCAGACAAGCAAGATGGATTGAGTCTGTACATTTTCTATGTATGTCTGTGCAGAAAAATTGAATTTTTTAGACAACTGTTGCTGTGGTAGGAATGCAGGAGAACAGTACACACACTCACATGTACTCACACATATTTTGTTAGTTATATAGGTCAAGAACAGAGTATACTCAAGGAAGTGTAATGCTGAAGAATCAAAATTCTCTGATGGTAACTATATTTGTTCAACATTTGCATGATTCTGCCAAACCAATGTGTTTCTTTATCTTGTGCTATGCTGTTTCCAGATTGCTTCCATTCATATGATGCAAAAGCTTTTAACTGTGTTTGACAAGACAAATTTTTAGGGAAGTCATTAAGATAAGAGACTTCTGGAGGGCTAAAAATTATTCAGATTATACACAAAATCTCCTGTATATGTGTACTGTGTTTTTTTCTTCTCTACTATGTCTCTTCTTCCCTTTCTTTTCCTCCCTCTTCCTTTTTCTGAGAGACTGTGGGGGTGGGGGAATGAGTGGAGGGATGGAGGGAGATGTCCCTTCAATTAAATGCAATACAACACAACAAACCAACACATTGCCACAAGTAATGTATGCCTCTGTCAGTGTGCAGTGCAGTTCCACTCATGAGGTTATAAAACACTGAAAATGGAAATGTGGCCTGAGGAAAAGGTTTGCATTCTGAGCTCAAAAGTAATCTCAGAGACAGTGGATATTAAAAAGACAACATACTACTCCTGCCTTTAGAAAAAGACAAGGAAAAGTAGAAGGTATGAAGTCAGTGGACAACCTATCCAGCAGAAATAGATAGTTTATAAAGCTGAACACAATCCTTGAAGGCAGAAAGAACAACGCTTCTGCCATTATCTTACTGATTTCTTTTCATTGCAATACAGGCCAGCAGCATCTGTAAGAGATGAGTTTAGAACTATTTAAAAAAAAAAAAAAAAAAAAAAAAAAAAAAAGAAAAAGAATAGAGGAATGAAAAGACCATTTTTCCTCCTCTTTTCAGTCTGCAAAGAGGTGAAAAAATAGACCACACTTATGGGGAAAACGGGCTTTTCTTCCCCTTATCCTGGCCCTAAGTATTTCAGGTTTATATAACCTCAACAAACAGTTCTCCAAATCTACTCTGTAGAGAATGGACCATGGATCCTTGCTAAGTATTTCAGCTTAAAAGAAATTTTAACTTCCAAGACAGTCAGAAAACTGCTGGCTAAACATTACCTTTCCAGGCTTGCTGAACAGGACTGTTTTTCTAGACTGTAAATCATTTGTAGGGCATATTTTTCTTTCACTTGCTCGTATTCAAGTAGCCACAGTGAGAATTGCAGGTAACAATAAAAACAACCTTGTCACAGATTTACTGACAAGAACTGCCCATATTGTCTGTCTTATTGGACTTATACAGAATGTAATATAAAAATTAATATGTAATAAAATAATAACATGCTGTATTGCTTAAAGATTTAGCAAACAAGCCAGCTTGCACATTCACCTCATACAACAGCACATGAGATGCAGATGAATCTGTCTGTACTGAGATAGGTACTATCTCAGACGTGCAAGCAATTTTAGCACGTTGTCTTTTCCAGTGGCTCCCTCTGTAAGTCTGATTTCTCTCATGTCAATACTCTGTACACACTGAGCCCACTGTCTGTAATATGGAAATTTTAAAGGCATTTCCTCCAGCTATGCTAATTAAAGAGTTGCAACCAAATCCAGTATTGGCATAGATCTGTCATAGTTAGAAGAAATATGACTGACCTCAGCTTGTAGTCACATAGCTGAATGTGACTACAAGCATTCCAACAGCAGGAACAAGCCAATCTGACAAAATGTGGCACAGCCTAGAGGCTCAAGAGTGCTTAAACATCAGTGCCTGTTAAATGCCTGCCAAGAGCCTGACTACAGAACATAAGATACAGCTTACTGACTTCATTACAGACTGGTTTCATTTTACCACACACTACAGGAGCTTCTACGTCTCTGCTGCCTCTGAATGTGGGAGGTTCAACTTATGGGAGCTCAGAGCTCAGGTACTGAATGAGGCTGAATGATCCTGGGTTTAGCTGTGCTTGTTTTCAGTAGGCCTGGGGCTTGGACCTTCCTGACACCTCCTGACAGCTCAGGATCATCCTTGATAGCTGTGATAACAGGTGACCACAATACGAGGTATGAAGGCTTGAAGCAGGCTAAATAATGAGGCATGAGAAGGGTCCTGCCCACGATTTTAAACAAACAGGAGCTATGGTGTGTGATACTGATACCCAATTATAACCTGCTTATTCGAGGACTGGTAGCATTCATCACGTTGTTAGTATTGTAAATTTGTACTGTAGTAGATAGGATTCACACAACTTGGGGCCTTGTACCTTCACCTATTGTTTTCCCTGTGTTATGATAAATTTTCAGCAACACTTGATTAAAACCGCCAATTTGTTGGGTATAAAGAAAATCTCTTGACACTACCAGGACTAATTATGTTGTCCTTGCCAAAGGGATAGTTGAATAATTGCATGTGATTATTGCACAGCTATGGTGCTTTTCATGTCAGTGGCAATGCAATGAGGATTGATTCCCTTTAATTAATCATTCAAAAATAGCCCCTTGTATCATTCCTCAAATAGGAGCAAAGATGTTCCTACATCTTTCTTCCAAAAGGCTCCTGCATGCAATTGGTTCCCTGATGAAATAGCATTGCAGTGCATGTGTGTGTGTTTTAGACAGGAGGGCCTGCTTTGTAATTATCTAGTGATCCTACTCTCCTTATTTTTCTTCTTATTCTTGAACATGCATTATTAGTCTAGTAGCCACAAACATAAGAACATAGTGAAAAACTTAACATTTACTACTTGAATTCCAGTCATTTCATTATAAAGAGTCACCAGCTCCAAACTTATCTTTATTTACCTGCTGCTTCCCTTCCTTTTCAAATCAAATGATCTGTAGGTTTATGCTGTATCAAATGACAATATTCATTATTTCAAAAATATCTTGTCTTAATAAAATATCTAGAGGTCAGTGGGTTACATCCTGCTGTAACTGTTGATCTCCTACAATATCTACATTAATGACAGAAGTTAACAAGCTGTATTTTTTCTTTTATATATCTACATTTCATTAAGTCTACAGTATTCATCTATAAGAAAACTGATTCTTCATTTAATTTTCTTTCTATATATGTCTTAGGTTGCAAAACAGAATGTGACCAAAAGTATGTAGTCTATCACCATCTGTCGTTACCAGGTGGGGCAGTGATCCTTATCTCTGTGGGAGATATTCTCTGCTAATGGGCCATCTGTTAAAACCAGGGGGGGCAGTGTTCTTTATCTTTTCCACAACCCATTCTTCCTCCAGGAAGATATTGGCTGTTAATGGGCCATTGAGTTCCACTGCATGACTGATAAAATTACATCATCCCTTTGGGAGATGCTTCAGCCAGGGGGAAGAGCCAAACCTTTCTACCTAGATGAAAACTGGGATCTGGAACACCAAGGCAGCCTTTTTTCGCTGGATTACAGAGGAAAAACTGGACCTTTCCATATTATCACTGGACCTTTGGAGGAAAACTGCACCCTTCTACAGGACCACTGCTTCAACTGAACCACATCTGTCATCCAGGAGGACTGCAGCCACCATTTAATAGGACTGCTACCAACAACCTGACTGACAGGGTGTCAGGTTGTATTCTGACTCTGTCATTGTTTTTTTGGATTTGTTCTTTGTAATACCGTATTTCTATTTTAGTTTTTCTAGCAAAGAACTGTTATTCCTATTCCCATATCTTTGCTGAGAGCCCCTTAATTTCAAAATTATAATAATTTAGAGGGAGGAAGTTTACATTCTCCATTTTAAAAAGAGGCTCCTGCCTTTCTTGGCAGACACCTGTCTTTCAAACCAGGACAATATGGATATTAAAATCTTAGATAATCTAACAAGGTGGTATCTTTTAAATGGATTGATCAATTATGATATCTGATACCACAACATACTTCTTTTCAAAAAATAGCTTTATAGGACTTCTTTTTCTATTGTAAAGTTGTAAGCTGTGCTATTGTAAATTGTAAAGTTATTTCAGAGACTGTATCACTAAAATTCAAATTCACTAAGTGCAGAAGTAACAATCATTTAGATTTAGAAGTATAATCCATGTCTATTTATAACTAAAATTTTACATTATCTGAATAACTCTCAATTTTAAATAAACAATGAATATGTTTTTATTATAAAACATTCGTATGATTAATAAGAATGGGAAGAAATAGACTGATAAAGAGAGCTAGGCACAATCATAAATATCCATGAATTGTAATTGATCTGACATATTTTGTAACTTACAATGTGAAAAAAAATATACATGTGATAATATTGGAATCAAAACTTACGAATGGGTTGTTGGTGTGATTCTTTTGTATTTATGCACAACTGAAATAGAGTACCACAGCTGGACTGGTATATAACTACAGAATATGTACTGAAGTTGCTATGCACCTAAAATATCAAACCCAAACAATTTTTTTACAGTTATATTTCACTACCTGTGTGCATTGGATAGCATTCAGCACATTGCTAGCAACTATATTCAATGACAATGCCTCCTGCTTCTTGGAGGATAGGAAGGAAACTAGTTCATGGGTTTGCAAAGTTTCTATCATCTCATTTGGAGGGATCTGCTGGGTTAAGGATCTAAGTCCTGGTCAAATAACTCAGATTCTAAAAGAAATTTCTTATGGAAGAATTGCTTAAGAGATTTTAAATTTTCCCATTGCCAACTACAGTCTCTTGAAACTGCAATTGAAAAAACAAAATAAAACCTTTTTTCTCTCTCCTAGACGAGGACCCTCATGGACTTGGTGACTTTAGCAGGCCAAGAACCAGTAGCTGAACTTCTGTGCACATTCCTCTCCCAATCAGTCAGGTACGATACAGTTTGGCCAAGGGAGATTTTCAATGTAATGAAATGTAAGCTCAGAGGAGTACAAAGACTTGGAAACACCCATTCCTTGACTGTGCTGAGGATCCCACTCTTGTGCACAGAACCATGAAGACACCATTCACAATGGATTTTTTTCTAATGCCTTCACTCTCTGTAATAAAGGTTAGACGTACCTTCTCTTTAAAGCAAACCAAAAAAAAAAAAAAAAAAGACAAGAGTGTATGCCTTTGGGAACAGTAAGGAGAAGAATTAAACCATAATAGAGAGTGTTAGATCGTTAGATTTTTTATTAGAAACAAGTGCTTGGACATTTTCCATGTCATGCCAGAAAGAAAAACAAAGCTTTATCACTGTATTTCTAAGTTTACCAAACTGCCCCTCTAAAGAACCTGTTTAGTTGAAGGAGACACAAAAGAATAGTAACAGTGAATGCAGATGTTATGAATTCCACTGGGAATTAAGAGGCTAAACCTTTGATTTCATTCTTGTAAACTGGATTATCTATATGCTGATTGCACATTTATTCTTCAATCTTTATATGTTTAAAGTGTGAAAAAACCCATGACCTGAAATTTCTCCTGTAAATTGTTTAACATTTGCAACAGACAAAGAAAATCACAGTTGGAAATCTGCTAACACTACAAAAAATAAATTGAAGCCAGGCAGGAAATAAACATTATATGTAAGGACCTGAGATCTCACCAGAATGGAAGAGCATATTTTGTACTAAGAGATGTTATACTGCCTATAAAGTCAAAATTTAGAATAGGACCTTGGGTTAACTAAAAGGTCTGCAATAATTAACATCAAATTCTCTCATTTTATGAAGAACTACACATTTTCAACTGGATTTCCTGACAATCATGCCTATGAACACCCAAATTTGTGATTAGGTTGAAATAAAAACCTAAAAACCTTTTGTTTTTTTTCAGCCTGTTGCACGAAGAACTGCCATGGTACTAGAACCCATTTTTTGTTCTTTCCTGCCAAATACAGGCTTGAGGTAAAATGAAAACACAATCAGTTCCATTTAATTAGGTACACATTTTTGATGTGAAAGAATGAACCTCCCTACAACTGCTGTTTCTTTCAGCAGGATGTTGCCAAGACTAACAAGGCAATAGCTTCAATATAGTGAACTCAGATCATACATATAAGAGCTGATGCAAATTTATCTGCAAATGTTTATTTGTGTACAAAGCTCCAAACTATATTTTTCTTGTTCCTGATTACCAGGATTAGTATTCATTTTATAATACTAAAAGTCCAGATTTGTTATAAAATATTTGCATGTATGTAAGTCAAAGCACTGTAATAAAACTTGTATCTGTTGTTGCAAAATTAAAAACAGCAGATGAAGTTATGAAAAAAGAATTCTCCATGCTTTGCATGTTGTTTACGTTGTGAGGATTATGCTACTGCAATCTCTGTTACCATGGCATGTGAGTGCTTCCTGATCCCTGTTATAGCTATTCTCATCACTAGCACTATGAAAAATAGCATTTTCCATATTTTACAGATGGAAACCTGTCGCTCAAAAAGCAGCTTGGTTTGGGTCCCCTGGTAAAGCTCCTGCAGTTCAGAGCTTTGTGCACCCATAACCCAAGTCCTGAGTTATGGGCAGTTCATCCATGTCAGCTCTGCCTCTCCTTCTTCTGCAGAGGGAAGAGAATAGTCACTCTCCCCTTGCTCCAGCATGGAGTCCCTCCCACGGGAGACAGCCCTTCCCGAACTTCTGCAGCATGGATCCTTCCCATCAGCTACAGTTCTTCACAAACTGCTCCAGCATGGGTCCTTTCCATAGGGTCCTTCAGGAATAGGCTGCTGCAATGTGGAACTCCATTGGTTCACAAGCCCTGGTGGGAGGCCTGTCCAGCGGGGACTCTGCTCTCTCTAGATCCACAGGTCCTGCCAGAAGCCTGTTCCAGTGCATGCTTCCTATGGGATCACAGACTCCTTTGGGCATTGACCAGCTCCAGCACCAAGTCCTTTGGGGGCTGCTCCGCTCTACTGTGGACATCCATGGGCACAGCTGTCTCACCACGTTTATCTGGTATCACATATACTGCAGGGAATCTCTGGTCTGGCACCTGGACCAGCTGTTCCCCTCCCTTCTCCACTGACCTTGGTATCTGCAGAATTCTTCCTCTTACATAAACTCATTGCTCTCTTCTCTGTCCACAGTTTGCTTCTCTGCAATAACTTCATTTCATTCTTAAACCTGTTATCCAATAGGTCCTGCCACTCTCACTGACGGGCTCAGCCTGGTCCAGTGGTGAGTCTGTCCTGGAACCAGCTGGCCCTGGCTCTGTTGGATGTATGGGGAGCTTCCAGCAGCTTTGAACAAAAGCCACTCCTGTAGCCTTCCTGCTACCAAAACTCTGCCATGTAAATTACAAAGTCACAGGATCAGAGAGTGAATTAAATTAGAAAAGACCTCTCAGACCATCAAATACGGTCTGTGAGCAATCACCACCTTGACAACTAGACCAAAGGCACTGAGTGCCACATCCAGCCCATTCCAGTGCTTAACCACGCTCTCCATGAAGTGATTCCTCCTAATGTCCAAACTAAACCTCCTCTGGTGCAGCTTGAGGCTATGTTCTTTCATCCTGTTGCTAGTTATATGGGAGAAGAGATGGACCTCCCTCTGGCTACACCCTCCTTTTAGGGAGTTGTATAGAGCAGTAAGGTTTCCCCTGAACCTCCTTTTCTCTGGGGTAAACAACCCCAGCTCCTTCAGCTGCTCCTTGTAGGTCATGTGCACCAGACACTTCATGAGCTTTGTCACACTTCTCTGGACAAACTCCAGCACCTCAATGTCCTTTCTGAATTGAAGAGCTCAAAACTGAACACAGGACTCGAGGTACAACCACACCAGTGTGAAGTACAGGGGAAGAATCCCTTCTCTGGTCCTTCTGGCCACACTAGGGCTGATACAGGCCAGGATGCTGTCGGCCTTCTGGGCCACCTGGGCACAGCTGGCTCAAGTTCAGCTGCTGTTGATCAGGACCCCCAGACCCTTTTCCACTATGCTGATTTCCAGCCACCCTGCCCTGAGCCTGTAGTGCTGCATTGGGTTGTTATGACCAAAGTGTCAGACCTGGCATTTAGCCTTGTTGAACCTCACTTGGCAGGTCTCAATCCATCAATCCAGCCTGTCCAGGTCCCTCTGCAGACCGCTCCTAAGCTCCAGCAGATCAATACTGTAAAGGCAGAAAGCCTCACAACAAAAAGACCCTATCTCACTCCCTTGGAGGGAAACTCCTTAGGTCCTCCCTCCTTGTTATCTGAACCATAGTTTCACTCCCGACATGTTTTGCTGTAACATGTTAATCTGTTGTACCCCATTGGCCCTTCCCCCTTTGTACCGCCCCTGAGCCCTCAGACCATTCGTCACTGCTCTGCCCCACCCCTCTGGCTATCCTATAACTATCCTACTCCCTACCACTCGGGGACCCAGTTCGTCCCTGGCCCACGTCGAGGCTGGAAGAATAAATCTTCACCTTGGAACCCCACACGTGGCTCCTGTCTCCTGTCTTCTGCGTCGGCCGAAGCGGGGCCCTCACAAAAGAGCGAAATCACTCACTACCTGGGAGCGAGCCGGAGGACGTGCTAGTGCCTCAGAGATGTCCTCCCCAGTACGCTTCTCCAGTAAGTTGTGGCTCTCCACCACCGGCCCAAGGCCCACCATGACACAATACTCCCACCCAGTGTCACCTGCAAATTTGCTGATGGTTGACTTGATCCTTTCATTGAGGTCATGAATAAAGATACTAAATGGGACAGTGCCAAATAAACAGGACTGTGTCCCTGTGGGACACCACTAGTGACCAAACACCAACTGGATGACCCAGTACACTGGAAAAGCTAGAATTCCTTTGATATGAATGTCTGTGTTCACCAGCTGGCTAGAAAAGGTACTTTGCTCTCTCTTCCTGGTCTCATAGATCTGGAGGTTTTGGCCTGTCAGTGGCCTAATTTCCACAGAACAGGCAGAAAGTGTTCCTCTAAACATGTAAACATGTTATTCTGCTCCACATGGACAGCAGAATCTCCTGGCCAGAGGAAATGGCTGCAATGGGCATCGGATGATGCACCCCACTTATCCATTAATGATGCTTTAATGAATTAGGTACCCTTTTACCATAGGGATGTTGTGCTATTTTTGAGTGCTGCTGAGGCTCCAAGTATGCTGAGCTTTTCCAGAGGTTAGATATCTCTCCATTTTATCTCCAGATGATAATGCAGACCAGCAAAAACGGAAAGTTTACTTTTGAATATTGGGGGGTTTTCTATATAATCACTTATTTGCATTAGACGTCCAAGAAAATTTTGGGGAAAATGTAAAAATGAGTAGTGGATAACATATAAAACACAGATTTTCTTATTCATTTCTTAGAATAAATAAAACTTTTTGGTAGGATGTATTGATAGAGTCAAATCAGGTGCCCTAGAGTGGAAGAAAAACAGGTTTAAAAAGCTGGCTATGCTTTCTCTGATCAATCTTCTATCTGCTTATAATAAGAGAACGACAGAAAATAAAATTATTCCACATTCTCCATGAAAAGGAACTTGGCAGCTGTTGCTGATAGGTATTTTGGAAACAATTAGATCAACATTTTCTTTTAGAAAGAGCAAAGTATATGTCAGATAATGACAAAAATATCTATTTTTGTCCCAATATTTATAACTTTGTGCCAAATTCTGAATACGACATACCTAATAGCTTTTTTTACTAGACTTGGAATGACTCCCAAGAAAGGTCAGTTTCTGACCTTGCCACAGCAGTGTGTCTCTACTGACTTCAGTAAAATTATTCCTGGTTTACACCAACAAATGATGTCAGAATCAAGACAGCATTTTAAGTGAAAAATGTGCTACAAGAAATACTGTGAAAAACAGCTGTGTCGTTAACAGGTTTGAAGATACTCCCAGGTATTGCAGGCAGGAGCCAGTTTCTGTGACTGGTTTGGGGATCATCAAATCAAATGTTCATTGTCATATTCCAGATGAGGTGTCTAAGACAATGCATGTGTAGAGCTGCAAAACTAGTTTTGTAAATAGTTGTTGCTTCAACTAAGCCAGCTGCATCGAGCTTTGGCTTAGGAGATATGGACCAGAGGTGCAATATACGGCATTGAACAGAATGTGATTGAAGAAGTTCAAACTCTCATCAATGAGAGCACACACACCTAGGAGAGGAAAAACAATCTATCTAAAAGCTCAAACAGGGGTGCAAGATTCCTAAATTACCCCTGCACCATATCTGCTGCTAAGTCTCTTGGCATGGGTTGTCAGCTCAGGTGTACCACAATGCTGATGGCACTCTGGTCCTGCCAGTCCATGGGCACCTGGAAAACTAGGGGTGAAGCTAAAACTTGTGTCACTCTTACACAAGCATATATTCCCTTTCTGAAGAAGAGCAGACTGGAACAGAAAAAATATTAATTATTAGCCTGAGATTTTGCAGTGACACAGATCAGAACAGGATGTATTGTCTCTCACTATTGGCTCTCCAGTATTCCAATTAGGTCCTATTAAAATACCTACGATAGAAACTTGTGTCACAAAACCAGCAATATCAAGAAGAATTTAGTCACAACATCACAAGTCTGTGTGTCACACTGTACCTAACAAGTGATTTTCACCACATGAATCCTCACATTTCTATGCTGAACAGAAGTCATTTGCAGATGAGCATTTCTTCTGTGTTGAGAAAGAAAAAAGAATTAGAGACTTGGTAAAATGGAAATGCTTAGAGCAGATAAAAAAATTTTATAAAAAGATGAAAAGCAAAGTCACTGCAGCAGCTGTAGTACTGTTTTGTAAGATGACTACAAAAAGAAAATAAGCTGAAAATGAGAAAATCTTATTAGAGAGAAATAAATGCTCCATGTGTGTTCAACAGAGCATTGTTTTCCAGAGTTTAAAAGGAAAACATCTGACAGTAATTCTTCCTTGGATAGTCTGTCATCTAACTATTAAAATCTTAGAATATAAGTAAGGACTTAAAAATATTACTTTATGATGCATGGTTAAAATTACACCATCTCTGGCAAAGGGTGTAATCACAAAATTCTATGTTTAATTACCATATGCATTTATCCAACAATTTAAAATTAGAATCCAGCACTATATATTGATCTCCTATTAATATCTATGCTCTAATAAAGTGACAGTCTTTCAAAAATCTTCCAAAAGAGACCTTTATAATATATGACATAATTTAAACTTATTTTATTTAATGCCAGAGACAATTTGTATTTCATATCTCATCCTTTTATGAAGCTGCTGTAAATGACTTAGCTTAGCTTTTACATTTCAGACTAATTTCAATTTGATCTCAATCTTATGTTATTCTTTGGTTTTGTTTGGAAAACTGACACTTACTATGTGGAATAACATGTCAAAAATGTGGGATGTTTAAATTCATGGTTTGTGAATTTAGTAAAGATGTGAAATAAAGTATATGATGCATGATAAAGTCACAGCAAAATGTAAGTGGCACCTAATGACAAAATGTAAATGAAAATTATTTGTTTACCATATACTTGAAGTTGACACCCTGCTGGGATGAGACCCTTTTCATGACAAGATATGATATGTATTTTCATGGCAGAGCCTTTCCAGGATATGCCAGAGCTTCAAAAAAAGTTCAAGACCCTTTCAAATACTTCTACTGTTCATGAGCCAAATGTGAAAGAGGTTTTCAGATGAAGAAAGGAGTTTACTACAATTCTGAAAAGAACAATCCTTGAAAACAAAACAAAAAAAAGTATGAAAAATAAAAAAACAAATCTGCATACATGACATGCATTTTATTTTGTTGACCAGAAAATAATTAAATAGAAAAGATTCATTTTACAGTTGTAATGGTTACAAAATAGTTACAAATGTTGTTTTGCTTTTTTCAAGAAGAAAAGCAGCTTCCTGTCAAGCTCATTACCTGGATAAGCTTTCATTAAAATACTGTCCACTTCTGTGGAATACTTGCCTCAAATTCCTATCAGTGCCTTCTGATCAATTAAATTCTAGAACAGCAAACCATCTAGGGTGCCAACGGCTTCTGTGGCATAGTGACGAGTTGGCTTCAGAATTATATTAGCTCATGTTAAAGCTTGGGGTTTTACAACTTCTTTAAACAAAATGTTGAGATAATGAGCAACAAATTTATTTTCTTACTCAGTGATTAGCATTTGATATATGTTAGGTGTTCTCTCCTGGGAGTGTTATATTTTTTAGGATAACATGCTCCAACATCTAACTAAAGATTTTTAATTTTCCGCCAGCTACAGGAATATTTGCATATGCTGAAACCCTGACTCTGTTCTTAAATTTGCGTAAGCTACATTTAGACAAAGCAAATGTTTAAGGAACAGGCAGCACTTCAGCAGTAAATTGACAACTTCAAATTCTGCACTCAATTACCATCAAAGTTAATCTCAGTGCCTGTGCTTTTGATGGGAGACAGAGTTCCAGCTCCATGTTTCTAAAGTTATTTTTGCAGTAGTGCAACTCACTTCCCAGTGAAATTGCTTCTTGCTTTTATCAGTATGAGAAAAATCTTTGTTGAATGCATTGCCTTGTTCCAGGCATAACATTTCAATGTAAAAGAGTTAGATGGTGTATTTTATTAAAAATAATTATATAAAAAAACCTCATGAGATCTAAGGCTGCAAGATTCTACAGTTTTCTTTCCATGAACAAGTGTTTTTTGGCATATCTGCTCAGCAAATCCCAACAGGGTTTTTATTTCCTGATTGTATCAGTTCCAGAATATTGGAAAAAAAAAAAAAAAGCCATATGTTTACTAATGCATTTTGCTCTCCTTTTCAGTGAAAGACTACCTCTGTGACCTTTAAGACACCAAATACTTCATGTCTTCCCATCTCTTTTTTATGTAAGCTTTCCCACAGTTTATAATCTCTGTCCTACAATTCTGAAAGAAGAAGACCAATATGTCTGTCGTGCACAGGGTAGGCTGTTTCCCTGGAACCTGTGAGATGCCATCAAACTCCAGAGGAGGGTCTGCAACAGACTTCTGGAGAAAACTGGGTCCAGACCTGCATCCTCTTGGTCACAGGTCTCTCATCTCAGGGCTTTTTTCTCTATGTCATTATTTTCCATGTGAAGGATTTGTTTTACCTTCTCAGGCTCCTTTTTTTCCTGTAATTGAATAAAAACTTGAAGTGCTCACAATTCAACTGTCCTCATGCACAGAAGCCAGCGCACTCCTGCTGCTGCTTATAGCTACCCTCCTCATCCTAGGCAAAATCTTTTGACATTCTATTGTATTTTAAGGGCAGGTAATTGTTCAAATTCTTACTCCTCTTTTTTTTTTATTAATTTTTTCTATGTCTTGTCACATGGGTATGAAAAGGATGCTATGTATCATCTAGACCATTCTCATTTAAACTACTTTTTCTTGGTGACTAATTAAGTTGTTGGTATAACAGTACCATCTGCAACGGGTCAGTGAAATCCTCTGTCAGTTGCACTGACAGCAGCTTAAGAACGTGTGCTTTTGCTTCCTTATTTTACCTACAGCATAAAATATTCAATACCCCTTGTCCCTGCAAAAATTAGTTTTCTCATTTCAGCAGTGTGGCACTTTAACTATTGTTTAGCAATTTGATAATGGATATACTGAAATAACTACAGAGGGTTGAATATAGCAAAAATATTGGTTTAGGTATTTTACAAAAACAGTTTTTTAATTGTACTAATTATCAAGACATTTTGTTAATATTAACATCTATTTTCATATTATACCAAGTCATTCATGAGTTATCAAGTGTGCTCACTTCTGACTGTGTACTAATTATTGTTTCTGTCTCCTTCTTTTCCTGTTCTCAGTAGTTTAAGGCATCCAAATAGAATACAGAAACTATACTGAAACACTCAGGTAATTAATTGTAGATCGCAAACTGAAGTTGCACAATGCCTAAATAATCTATTGATTTAAAATAGTCCACCCAAACTATTCATCTGATCATTATTGATAAGGCAAACAAAAAAAAAATCAGGCCTGTGTCACAACAAATTCAGATAAGATAAAGGGCTACATTTTGCAGTTAATTTATTTGTGAAGTACTTCAGATATAATGAAAGCCTTGTCTAAGAGTACTAGTTTCTTCAAGTGTTTGGCTTCTGAAAAATACACAGAATAGAGACTGTCTGGAGACCAGCCCTGCAGAAGGAGATCGGGGGTTTTGGGTAGGTGGCAATGAGCCCCCAGTGCCCTGGCAGCCAGGAGGGCCAAGAGTGTCCTGGGGAGCATCAGGGACAGCATCACAGCCGGGCAAGGGAGGGGATTGTCCTGCTCTGCTCTGAGCTGGGACAGCCTCAGCTCCAGTGCTGGGGGCAGGTCTGGGTGACGCAATATAAGGACATCAAACTATTATAGTGTATCCAGAGGAGTGCAACCAAGATGGTAGAAGGCTCCAGGGGCAAAACTTAGAAGGACCAGCTGAGGTCACTTGTTCATTTGGGGAAAAGAAGGACCCCATTAGAGGATACATCTTGCTCAAGGGGGAACAGCAGAGGTGGAGACACTGATCAGAAATAAGGCAGAAGGACTTAGAATAAACCTCTTTCAAGGGAAGTCCAAATTAGACATTAGGAAATTGTTCTTCACTAAGAGGTTGGTTGGCCACTGGAACAGATTCCTATGGAAGTGGTCATGGCAACAAACCTATCAAAGTGCAGTGAGTAACTGGATGATGCCCTTAGTCATATGGTTTAGTTTTAGGTAGTCCTGAGAGGAGCAGTGAGTTGGACTAGATGATCCTCGTGGTCGCTTTCCAACTTGAGATATTCTATGATTCCATGATACTGTCATTCTAACATTAAGGTGATAAATCATATTCTTTCATAAGCTGTGCAGCTCTCAGTAATTTAATAGCATGTACATATAACATTACATCTGTGTGTGTACATGCTCCCACTTTTGCTTGTACTTTATTATAGATGTG
Source organism: Rhabdornis inornatus (assembly GCA_013397075.1). Classification (NCBI taxonomy): domain Eukaryota; kingdom Metazoa; phylum Chordata; class Aves; order Passeriformes; family Rhabdornithidae; genus Rhabdornis; species Rhabdornis inornatus. Next base: position 186,337 of record VWZS01009478.1, read on the forward strand.
TGAGTGATACTCACGAATTTAAGCATCTATTTAAGGGCTGCGCTTGGGACCGAACACATAGAAATGAGGATAAAACCCATAGAGTTTCATTTAGTCCCTACTGAAGCCAGTAAGATTCTTGCCACTGCCTATGGTGAGAGCTGGATCAGATCCAAGCCTGGATGAAGTGCTCAGCATGAGAAAGCCACTGAAATGTGCAAGGCATTTGTAACTAAAAACATATCTGAAGGAAAGTGACATTTTCTGATGTATAAGCATGAGATTGTGCGGAATCTGTGACACTGAAAGTCTATTATCTATAGTCATGTATTATTTAAGGGAAAAAACTAGCAAGCATTGTGGGAGTGAGGCCTCTGAGGCTATATGGAAGAGAGAAAAATCTTCAAAAATTAGACTATGCATTACATTTAGCAGGCAACATTAACAAAAGAAAGACACTTTTACTTAAATCACACTGCATTCAACAAGTCTGAGGTGTTTTGTTTAGCTTTCTTTTTCTTCCAGAGGAGCAATTTTTGAGCCATTCCTGAGTACTTAACAATACAACATTCAAGTATTAAATGCAAAGTCATATTTTTCAAGTGTATAACCATCAGGTAAATGTTAGCAGTCTCAGGAAGACAAAATTATTTTTCAGCCTGCTCCTCAAGAACATATCCATGAACAGATTGGATATTTCAGTGGGTTTGTTTGCTGCATCCTGACTGCCAGAGATGACCATATTTTTAGAATTCTTCACATAATGAGTCAATCTTGAAAAAAAAAAAAAATCTGTATAAGGAATACATAGCCAAAAACTTTGCCTCTTTTTGAAAAATATCTTTCCTTACTCTTATCTGCATACTTCATCCTTGTATCATCTGATAATTTTTTATTCAAAGTTTTATCATCTGGCACTTGAAGTCCTTCAGGGTAAGTACAATCCATTAGATGAGCTCTTTTCCTTTAGCTAAATTATCAAGTAGAAGAAAACAGAGAAAATCCTCATTCAGGACTAGTTCTAAACAACAGCAAAGTTGCCCAGAGCTGCTGTGCATCATTTGAGCTTAGTCCATGCACATGAATGGAAATCATACAACAAATTAGCAGTAAAAGATGAACTACAGGTCACTGAACATTGTTATTTTTCTATGAAGTAGTTGATTTTTAATACTGGAAATATCTTTTTCCCATTAAAGAAAGGGGCAAAGTTCCTCTTACCAGTTTTACACACTATTTTTACACCAGGAAGTTACTTGTAATCCAGCCATAATGCATAAATGATTTAGTGCCAAAGTGGCCTCAGAAAGGGCCTAAGTGAAAGAAAATTTAGCATGGTAAATTCAAGAAAATTTTCAAGAAAATTTCTATCATTCATTGCAGACTGGGGGCAGAGGAACTGAAAAAAATTTTTTTCATGTAGTTATAGAAGGTATAAATATTACTACTTCAATTTTCCCTGAATAATAGTATTTACAGTATCAGTTATTATTACTCAAAATTTCCAGTAAGATTTTATCTTATCAGATTGCTATGCATGCATAATTATTGAACTACTATGTCAGCTGTGGACCCCAGCCTCATCCTAAAGATTCATTGTAGAATATATTGTCCACAGATTATATATCAAAACTGGATTAGTAATTTGACAGTAATTTTCTCCTGTACCTCCATTTTCTTTTTTGTGGATGTATCTACATTATTTTTCTTTAAAATAAAAAAAAAAACATTTTAACGCTGATTTCTACTGTGGTAGATCTAGGAACATAAGAAAAAATAACTTATAACTAGAAATTTTAAAGAAGACCATTGTCTTATAATTTTTTTTTCCTGGAGTGCATCTTTTGGGGAAATCTCGCTTAAACTGAGCCATGTAGCAGCATATCAGTGAATTTTAAGGCTGAACATGTGCTTGTGAATAACCACATTCCAGGTGGTAGGGGCTAAGCAGAGGCACAGGCTAAGGAAAAATTTTATTCTAAGCAGTGGAAATACACAAACAAACTCTTGTACTGTGACTTGTAGAAGTGCCATACCCCAGAAAACATCTTTCTCTTACTAAGAAGTCAAAGTAACTGTGTTTTTTGCTGATTGTATAATAACGGTATATATTCCTCAGTGGCTTGTAACTGTGTGATAGTACATGCTGTATGCCTTTCTCAATAAGGTGAACTTTATAAGGTGAACTTTCAAATCAGAGTTCATATAAAATATTTGCATTAGGAAATTCTTCTATTTGTACTACTTCTTACCAAACTTTACTAATAAACCATGCAAAAAACATTTTGCAGCCCAGCCTAGCCCATGGTACGGTAATACTGTGTGGAGAAGTTTTGCCTGGTTTCTGGGGGAATAACAGGGTGTTACTTTCTTCCCTGTTTCTATCTCTTCTGTCTTCGTGCAGGGCTTCCCAAATGGAGAATGTGCAGCACAGTCCAGCAGGGAAACCTTAACTAGAGATAGACCAACAATAGTGCCCCGGTACGTGACATCTACACAGCTTGCCCTCCAGCTGTGGAGTTGTGCCCTAAAAGCTGTTTTGTGAGGAAGCAAATCCTGTCTCACCCTGATGCTGACATGGAGTGAAACAGGAAATATTACATGAAGAAAATCTGTGGGTGATATTCTCCTCCAGCATCCGCTTGAAATGAGGGGGAGCTCAGGTGCTTTGGGACAATATGATTAAGCAGATGTAATCCACAAGAATGAAATGTAAATCTCAGAGGGAATTTATTCAGGACTGTGGTGCCAGTTTTGTGGTGATTTTTTGCCAGCTGGACTTTTTAAGTTTCTCTACAAATACACAAGTACTAGTGTTAAATCCCCACAATGAAATGTAGTGTCTCACAAAGCTTTCGGGAGGTTTGCCAGGCAACCTCTACGGGGTTATTCTTAAACATGTACAGCTCAATGTCTTACTAAAACAGGGACACTTAATTCAAATTAACTTTCCTGATATTGAACAGATTTTAGTATGCTGAAATCCAGAATGTTTTTAATGATGCCAACTTGTTTTCTGATGCCAGTATTTTACAATCATTCAAATATTTATTCAAGGGGAAAAAAAGCATTGCAATTCATACACATTGAGACAGCAGGAAAAGAAGTGAGACATACCACATGTTTGGAGAACATAATCCTAGTGCACTTGGTTTGCAGTCAGGGTTAGTTTCAAACTCTGCAGCATTTAAATTCAAAACATATAAACAATTTTGTCCTACAAAGTTGTCCTGTTCTGAAAAAAGTCTAATTCAGCATTTTGGTTTTGAACTATTACCATCTGCTGCTATTACTTGGAGTTTTTCAGAGTACTTTACAGAGTTTTTCTAGCAAAATCATATCTGACAAATAAAATTAATGTTATCCTTTGCATCTAAAAGATCACAATTACTGTTTCCACTGTGGCAACCTTTTTCCCTCATGAGCTGCATGTGCCCTAGGAAACATTCTTGTTTATAATTAATATAAAAATTTGTGACTCATTTTTAAAGATGTATTCCCCTTGTAATCTGGCTTTCATGAACTGCACCTGCTCCAGCTTTAGAATCATTGATCAATCATGTGTGCAGAGACACAATACTTTCCACAAAAAGTGCATAAAAAGGCAGAGCAATCAGACAGTTTCCTTTTGAAAACATTATCTGTGCTTCTGGATTTGCTCATGAATACTTCAGGTGGTATTGTACAAGGAAATTCACAAATAAATTGGCTTTTACTCTGTTTAGCCCAGGCAATAATTCCTTTTCAGGGTACTTCATTTTCATTTAGTCTCTGGTTCAATTCTGTGCTGACAGTTTGCATTAATATAGCAATGTGTTAATTGGACATAAACCACAATACAAATGCAACATCTCTGTCCTGAAATTAATAACCACCATTTGTAAACCACATCATGTATTTTATTGTAGGAATAATTTACTGATGGGGCATTTTATGCTTAGCAGTGATTAAGAAACTGTGCAATTTACAACAGAAACAAATGGAGCCATATAAAATGGGTAATAAAATGTGTGTAGATGTATATAAATTTGTTGATATGAAACACAAATTAAAATTTTAAATGCTTCTGTAATACAAGGCAAAGTAGAAGAGGCTTTTCTTATTATTATCCCTCAAACTGATATGCAACCCAATAAAAGATCCAAATTTACAGGAGGATTTGCTTTATATAAAAACAAACCCTTTCAGTAGATGGAAGCATCTGTTTCAGCCATTAATAACACATGTAATGTATACGGTGCTTTGAACTGAACGTTTCCATTATAGCTGAAAGCCCATTTGCAGCGACAGAAGCAGTGCCTGGGTGTGATCATTCATGGTGTCACCCTAGCATACGATAGCTGCTGCAGAGTAGGAGCTTGGGCATATGCTTCACCCGAGCTCTCTAATGTCACTCTCAAGCAGCAGGGGGGAAACATGCAGTGCACCTTGACACCATTAGTGTGGAAAGTAGCATAACTTCCTATGGTTTGCTTGGCAAGTGCACTAAGTGCTCGTACATGTTTATAAAAGTTAAGTTGCCACACTGAAACTTGTTCTTGGTTTATGATTTATTAGCACTTCTCTCATGTTCTCTCCTGATAATAGCAAAATGGTATCCTTTCCTCATTCTTCCCCAATTCTTTCTTCTTTTTAGAGGTTTGAGCAAAAGCCACTTATGAACAGTGGTTTAGGAAGAAGTCTTTAAGTTTTTAAAATGAATGAAGGAAAGCCCGCACCTGCATTATTGACCTTAAATACTGTTAGCTAATGTAGCACGAAGGCATTCAGCAGATTTTTCGCACCAAAGTTTTCTGGGCAGCATTCCAAAACATAGCAGGAATTTAAAGTGACCCCAAGTTTGTGAATGTGAATGGAGCCATTATAGGGTAATCGTCTTTCCCAAGCTTTAAGTTACATTTACTGGCTTAGACTGAACCAAGAATTTTTTTTTCTAAATGAGAAGATTTAACTCCTTATAAAGTTAATTCTTCTGCAGGTTTGGTTTGTTGTTTGTTGGTTTTTTTTTTCAGTAATGCACAATGAAATCATTCTAGTTTGTCTATGTAAGAAAAGTCTGCAATGGCTTGACATATGCAAATACTATAGTGCTCTCTTTGATGAAAATCGAGATAATTTTACTGTTCATGCTTTCAGTATCACACTTACACCCCTTACATATAAATTCAGTGTGTGGCTTTGCTAACGCCCTCCAGTACATTATCAAGAAACATGTTGACTATGGGGAACTGACACAGTTAGGGCTGGAACAATGAAATTTAATTGTGAAACTCTCTATGAAATAATCGCTTGAACTATTTTCTGGAACCTGTAAAGAGTAAAAACACCTGGGTTGATGCTGTGTATTCTTTAAAAGCCCCAGCTGCGTGGACTCTGTAAATGTGGGGGTTCCCTGTTCAGCATGATTCACATGGCATATCTGCCTCCCTCATTTTGTATTTTGGAGCAGTGCTGAATCCAAGCCCTGAGGCTGGTAAGATCCCAGGTGCCCATAGAAACACACTGGAAGCCTGTCAGAATAATTTCACAGAAATCATTATTTTTCTGTGAAATGTTTTAGTATGATCAGTTCAGTAGCTACCATGAGAATACAGTCCCACAGAATGGCTGTTACACTCCACAGTGCACACTGTTTTTAAGCAAAAAAATTTAAAAAGGTTTCTTTCTTAGAGTTAAATACTTTTTTCTTTTTAAATACTTACAGTATTAGGACTTTTGTTTGTGGAGAAAGAGGGTATCCCTTTTAGGGGAAGTCAAAGGCCATTTTTAAACGCCCACGTGAAAAACTCATAACAAACTTCTGAAAACTGGAGATGCGTAGGCATGTGTGAACACTAGGACTAGAGGACCATCTCCTCTTTTTCTAACTCTAAGTGAAATTAATGTTCTTCATTCTATACAGTAATAAAACCATTATGTTTTTGTAGTTCAGGCTATTCATATTTTATGGAAGAAAATACAATGCCTATGGGAATAAACAGTACTTTAATGCTTGGTAAGTTTGCTTAATTTTCCTCCTTGTAGCTGAAAATCAGAAACGAGAATTAGTTGGTTTACTAAAGCAGCTACATTTGTCCCGAAGCCATGACCGAGTTTGGTAACCCAGTGAGAAGGGTGCTTCTGTCACAAATATGTAGGAGGTCCTCAGCCTGGCAAGCAATTAAGTGGACCTGAATAATCCTATGTAATTAAGCTTCTTACTGCATAATTATCTTTATTTGAAATGTGTCTTTTGATGAAACATCTGTTCGCTGCTCTAGATTTGAAAAGATATACCCATGCACACGATGAAAATGGTGCTCGTGAGGCCATCACACATGGTGCTGCTGCTCAGTTCCTTGGCGACAAATGTTGTAATTTGCTCCGTCTTTGCATGCAAAAGGCAGGTGCTGTTGCATCCATGGCCTGCTTTGCGTGACCTCCACGCTCACTGCAGCTGCCTTTCACATTGTTACCCAGAGGAATAATTGTGTTTGGAAACCCGGCCCAGGATCATCATGCAATGAGGTGGGGAAGGGGCACTCACAGTCTAAGTACTGTCACAGCTCTTGGAGGTGGCCCTGACAACCTGCTAGGCAATAAGAGATTAAAAAAAAAAAACCAAAAAAAAAACCCACCAAACCAAAAAACCCCCCAAAAAACAACAACAAAAAACCCAACCAAAAAACAAACAAACAAAAATAAACAACAAAAAAAACCACCAAAAAATAAAAAAACAAACAAACAAAAAGCCACCAGCAAAAGCAACAACAGAAAAATTAGCTCTAATAATAGAGTTTCTTTTTTTTCCCCCCCTCTGACATCAAATATTGCTTGACTGCTGCTACAAAGAAGGCTGTTGAATTTCTGTTAAATATGTTATCTTTTCACAGATATTTTCAATTTGTAGATTGTGTACCTTCTTTTGCAAGCTACAGCCTCTATTAAATAGAATTGCCTTTTCTTACTGATCAAGTTTAAAGAGAGAATGTCTAGTAAATATAGGAATAATTTTTCCCTTGGTGTTGTATAGTACATTTGCTACTAACTGTGGATTTCTACAGTTAGTTTCTATTTCTTTTCAACAAAGTCACGTGGAATACCAGGGAATTGTGCTTGGCAACTCTAAAGACCATGGTGGGAGCTTCCATTTACTCTCTTTGACGCTGGGATGCTCAGGGATGCATCCTTAGGCTTCTCAGAACTAAGAGTGGCCTCAGGTAAGATTACTGCAGACCATCAGCCACAAAGACGTCTGTGTCTCACTAATTATCCTCTCTTCTTCAAGTGATATTTGCATGTAATACCAGAGAGGCCTATTTTGCAGTCTCGTGGGGTCCCATGTTCAGGAGGACAAATTACCCACTTTCTGGTTGAACAGACAGTATAGGTATGCTGCCATAGCATGGTTCACAGTCAGATTCAAGGTCTTTACATTTGGCTCTCTCTAGTAAAAATTACTAAAGGCACAGCTTTTCAGTAGGAGATGGACTAGACTCTTATTTTTCAGTGCTACTCTAGTACATGCTTTTATACTGGATTGGGGTGTGGACACTGTCAGAGAGCAGCTGAACACCGTGCTTGCAGCTGTAGGTGATGGCAGAATCATAAATACATATGATTGCTCCTGGATTCTCACTTACATGTTCTGCTACCACACAAAGCTTCTTTTAATTATCCAACTAATTGCAAAATAAACCATGGTACTGAAACCTCAGTTTGATGTCTCTTTTTGATAATATGTGACAAATAGATGAGAGAGTTTAAACTTGTGTGACTTTTGCTGGTCAGCACATCTGAATGAGCTGTTGAAAATAGCCTGGGGAGGTATATAAACAGGCTGACATATTTAGAGTTCCACATATTTAGAGTTCCCAGGCACAGCCTTGACTAAATTTTGAAAATGTTTTGGACAGAAAAAGTTCTAAGCAACATCCTGTCAGCAGCCCTAATTACTGTCATGTATCTAATTTTCAAAACAAACTTGTCCACTCTGCTGTAGGGATCCTGAGGCAAACCATTTGGTCTGAGTTATTGTCAGAATTCCCGGACCTTAATTTTTCATGACAATGCTTACTAATACCACTGTGTACACCTTTATGCCTGCAATTTTAGGCAGGGTGATAGTGGTATTATCCAACAGGAACTGCAGTCCAGAGGCACTGTGATGATTGCTGCGATGATGGCGCTGCACTGTGATGATCAGTGTGTAAGAGGAGCACATGTCTCAGGTCCCTGACACAGTGAGGACCTGTCTCAGCCACACCGCACACAGTGAGTGCTGATCATCATTCTTTGGCCCTTTCACCTAAGAACCTGTCAAAAATCACTGGGAGCAAGACATGCTGTCCCTTTGCTCCCTTACCTTTTTGTTCTGCCACGCAAGAAGTCCCATCATATTCAGGCATCCAAACTGCAGTAATTTCCTGAGCACACCATTTTACCTGAAAAAGAAACATGTCATGCCAATGTGATTAAAGCCACAATAATGCTAATGGCAACATATCATACTGTCCTCTATTCCCCACTTTGACCATAGCACCTACTATCACCATACGTATCTGTGTGTTGCATTATCCCTTTAAAATTGCCTTCCCGATTAGATTTGCCCCTGAGTTTTTCTTGAGGTATGGGCACAAGGTCCATCTTTGAAACTGATAATAGTCACGGGACAAAATATTTGAGAATGCTCCTGACGAATCTTAAGAAATTAAACAAAACAGAGAAATAGGTCAACGGGAATCTCATTAAATTGAACAAGGACAGATAGGAACATCTGCCATGGGAAGGAATAACCTCTTGCAGAGATAGATACTAGAGACTGCCTCGTTGAAGAGCATCCTGGGGTTGCTGGCTGCAGCAAGCTGAGCATGAGCCAGCAATGTGCTGGTCAAACACACCCAGGGCTGTTTCAATTGGGACATGGCCAGTCAATCACTGACTGGATGGGATTCCCCTTCTGCTCAGAATTTTTCAGACCACATCCATATACTGCATTCAGTTTTGGATTCCGCAATGTGAGAAATAAATCAGATCGAATTTAGAGAGCCAGTGAGGTGGTTGGGCTTAGGGCACTTGCCCTGCGAGGATAGGCTGGGGGTTGGGCCTGATTCATCTTAGAGAGAGGGCAGCTCCAGGGCACATAAGCAGACCCCACTGCCTATAAGGGGTTGGTGGAGCTGGAGCCAGGCTTTTCTAAGCAGGCAACAGAGGGAGGGTGAGGGACACGACACACTGGGACTGGCCATAAGGAAACCTTTCCCTAGAAATACAGATGAACAGTGACAGAAGCTTCCTCTTTGCCTGAAGTGTTTGGTTTTACTCCTTGGCTGATGCTGCTGAGGAATGTATTAGACCAGAAACCTCCTGAGCTCCCTCCTGACCCGAGTTTTCCTCTGCTTCCATCTTGTGCTTTCTCTTGGATGCAAGTGACCCTAATCTGCTGTTGGTTTATAAATGTACTGAAAATATATCTTCATCGTTCAGCAATGTGGTCTTCATTTGGAGGAGGGGATGTTAATAATGAGCTCCTGTGGTCCTGTATCATAATATGCTTCTGTTGTAAAGATTTCTTTTTTTATTTATACAGCTTTCCAAGCCTTTTTCTGTTCAGACTGTTTTCCAAATGATTGCAGTTACATGGTTCTTTTATTTCTGGTAATGGTTTGGGAGACTTTAAGCCCATCTTCATTGCTTTTTCTTTAGAATGGGGCCATTTGTAGCCTAGCAGAACTAGGCTGGGGACTGGACCTGGTTTTACAGGTTTTTTTGTCTTCTGTCATTGTAAGAATATCCCTAAAGTAAGACAAATTATAAAGCTGTTGAAAATTTGAGTTTGGGACATAGGCTATTTTTAGATATGAGCTGCCACAATGGAACTTCAGTACCCAAAGATGAGCAATGTGTCCCTCCCACTGCCATACTGCTAGTTTGGCCCTCCTCTGTCCTCTTTGACAGAGGCTGGTCCCAGGCCAGATGAAGGAGAAAAAAGCCTGAGTAGAAAACAAATAAGTTAAGCAGCCAAGGAGGGAGAAATAAAAAGTAGAGCTTGAACATGAGTTTGGTAAGTAAGAACTGATAATGTCAGGATACTTGAAACAAGATCTTGAAGAAGTAAAACTAAATAGTCACAAGGGAGAAAGAAGGGAGGAACTAAGAATTAAGAACTCCCCCACATCCCAAAAATGTGAAGTTTCCTATTTTTGTGGGGGAATATTTAACATTAGCTAAATGAGTAGTATTACTCATTATATATGGAGTAACTTTGTATTTTTCTGGCTTTTACCTACATATACATGCAGATTTCTTAGTCTTTCTCAAATTGAAGTTCCACTGAAGTCAAAAGGGATACAGAAAATATAGGTCTTGCTTTTTTAAATTTCAACTGGGGGCAAATACACTTTCTATAAGTAGCAAAGATATAGCAGAATATTGAAATTACAGTAACAGAGCCCTGAATATGTTGAATTCTTGCAGGGCTTTTAATATAATTTCCACTTGTCAACATTTATTTCAGATGGTTTTATTGCTAAAGACAGTTAGCAATTTAGATAAAATGTATTTTATGAATACTATCTATCCACACTCTTCTCTGTGAAATACTCAACTGCATAGAGAATTTTCCTTTTAAGGACTTTGAATGCTGACATGAGAATTGCTTTACTTTACAATAAAATGTGCAAATTGCATGCCCGTTTTGTGTGCGCTGTATGCAAATTGGCCTGATTGAACTCATTTGAATGTCTTATATGCTGGATGGGTGTGTAATGGGTAATAAGCTTTTTAAATGTTCTTTTATGTTTGTTTTTTTTGTTTTATTTTCCCAAAATGTGTTCCAATGAAAACTCTCTTTCATATATTTAAAAAGCCCTCCCAGGGCATTTCATTATCAACAAGCAAAGATGGAATTTTCAAAAGAAAAACACCTGCATAGAAACTGCTCCATCGTTCCTTCTGTCATAGTTCTGTTCCTGAATCCCCTACAGATCAGTTCTAGACCTGTTTCTCTTTCCTAGCTTCCTATACTTGCAGACTGCACGTCATCCAGGGTATGGATGACATCTTCTTCTGCAGCAAGTCCAGTGTGAGGGAAGAGTGCTGTCACCAAACTAATAAGGCAAAAAAACCTTTCTCATTTACACTGGTAAGGATCTGAAGGCACTCAGTAGAGGTTCACCACTGTGATACTAATCTATGTGAGAAAGGGATTAGGCCTCTGGGAGCAAAAAGGAACTATTTTTAGCAATTTTTTAAAGTGATTAGGAAAAAGAGGAGGTGGAAGTAAAACTAGTTTGAATCTATTCTGATTGCTTTCAATAAGACTTTTTCAGTGCTCACACAGCCATTGCAGGATCTGATTTTTGCTTATATGGAATGCCATTCCAAACTTTATTTGGCATGTTTGTGGGCAAATGTTTCTTTGGAGCGAAAGGAAAAGACTGTTTCTACGTGATAGTCTGGGTGGAGAGAATGTGTTGCAACAGATTATACCTTACAGGAGTTTCGGGTCAGAATGCAGGTCACAGCTGGAAAGGACAGTTAAGATCTTGCCTCTCTTTGGGGAACTCCTTTAGCACTGTAAACCTGACAGTCAGTAACTTAACTGTGTATATATGCATTTGCTAAACATGATGTTCTCTGCAGAACAGCTGGAGTTGCCACTCAGTGCTGGACCTGAGCCAGTATTCTGTCTCTGCCTGTGGTCAGCCCCCAGCTGGAATGGAATCTACAATTTCTAATGTTGCAGAGAATCACAGAATCACTAGGTTGGAAGAGACCTTCCAACCTTTTGTGGGTTTTTATTCCACTTGTAAAAAGAGTAATTGAGATTTTGGAATAAAGAAGAAGGTTGACAGATTTCTTTGGTATTTGGATCACTTGCAATCTAGGAAATGGGCATTGGATTACAGATGGCTTAGCATTATTAAGTGGTAAAAGCATGTGAAACCACTTATATGCTTCAAGGCCCTTGTTCTTACCTCAGTTCAGCAAAGAGAAAAAAATAAAGATGTTATCAACTTTTAAAAATTACTGAAAACATTATCTTATTTACATAGTACATTGTGTCAAAATGAGTGTATCTCTGCCAGCCAAATATCACAATGCCAAAAGTAAATATGCAAACAAAACAGAGATTTAAAAATCAAAAAGGTCTTTCTTCTGGACAATATTAGTTATTGTTCTGCACTCTAAAAAATGTCGTTCTTATTAGAACAATCTGAAGTATGCATCAACCACCTAGTTTACAGCCAATTATTGCAATGACTTCTGCTCTAGTTATGTTGTTCTAGTTTCTATTGTCCTTTTCTCCATTTCTTGATAGACAATTGTACCTAAATGCCATTTATAACTGAATTATTAATTACTGTCCCTAAGCCCTGGATAACGTTTTTGTCACTGTTCTGCTCATTATTCCTAAATTAGAATGACCATTCTCTGAGATCCCCCTGTCACAAAGTAGTTTACTAAAACTAACCCGTGACCTTTCAATAAATTATTTCCAAGCTATCTTTTGTCTTTTGATAACTCAGGGCTGCTTTTATCTTTTACTTGGAGATATCAAGAGACAAATGCAAAACCTCTTCCTAAAAGGTCTTTGGGGATTTCCTTTGATTCAATTTCCTTTAACAACATGTAAAGGAATTGCCTGAGAGCACCATCCTTCACTAATACATTTTAGGATTAGTTTAGTCGTCTCTGTTGCCAGAGCTACCTCAGATAGCAATGTAAACAGTATTGCAAATATTGGGTAATAGTAACTGAGGAACAAATAGACGAATCCAAAATTTAAAGCATTATTAGTCATATTTCTAATTGTGTAGAGTGGTGTGGAAAAGTTAGTAAGCAGCCTTCTCTCCCTGGGCAGTACACTGGTACACTCAGAAACAGAACCAAATCCTCTTGAAAGCAAAGCACTAATTTAGACTGATTGCCCTTTTTGAATTCTGGATGCAATCCACCCTGTGACAACTTCACCCACTGAAGTGGGAAAAATACCAAGCAGGATCTTCCAGAAAAATTCTCTCAAGTGTTCTTATCAGCATATCTATCTTTACATTAATAAATGTTTCCAAAAATAAGATTGGATAGTATTGTTTCCTCTAAAAAAAAAAAAAGGCAAACCCACACTTTTTAAAAACACTTTAAATGCTGTCCTCACTAATCTGCTCACACTGGCTTCTAACACAAATCTCTTAGGTGTCCTCTTTTCACATAGCCTCCATTGATTCCCTTATCGAAANATAAGATCAGATTTTGGTGCAGAAAATAGTTCCTAGAAAACTTGTTTGTAATGAACAGTACACCAGGCAATAAGCATTTGATTGAGTTGATAAATGGATCCCTTCAGTGAGGCTGCTCACATCAAACTTTCTCACCTGAAAATTTCTACCCCAGCAAATTTTGTTTGAGAGTTTGGTTTGGTATACGTTGACAAGAAACGATCTCTTCAACTGCAGGCATAAACACAGAATAGGCCTGGTGTTCTTGCATAGAACAGGCTTCACGCCATCCCTGAGGGTTGTACCCCACCACCTCATTGTGCAGCACTGACTGCACTTGTGACAAACAGACTACAAAGCTGGTGTTTTCAGCCATTGTGTTTTGTCTAAGTCCTTTCTCAACCTAAGGCAGTCATTGCAGCAGGGTGCACTAATTGCTCATTTGCTGCAGTAACCTTTTCAACCGGACAGCATCTCATGTCTGGTTTCAAGTTGATGTCTTTTTCCTTTAACTGCAGAGTGCTGGCAGGGAGAGAAAGCCAGTGGTGTGAAGTGCCATAAAGTGTCTGCTATACCCTCCAGAGTTTTGCTCTTAAGAAAAGCTCAGCATGATTGTGGCTTCTGGGCACTGCATTTGTATACTTCGTGTTCTTGCCAAGATTAAAGCCAGTAGCATGAGTACATGAGTAGAGTATGTTTGTCAAAACACATTTAAAAAACACCTGTAAAAGAAGGCCATTTCTCAGATTAATTTGGGAAAATGTTACCTACTCACATATGACAGGAACTAAATATGATCCGAAGGAGTGGGAGAAAAGACCGATGGAGTGGGAGAAAAGACCGAAGGAAGAAAAAATGAAATAATCTACTAGTGGTCATAATGATGATAGTTCCTGATTCTTACACTAAAACCNTACATCAAGCTTTTTTTCTTCTGTATTTAAATCTTTAAATAGCTACATCAGGATAGGTATAATTTTTCTCTTGCCATGTCAAAGGATAGGAATTGGCTCCTAAGAGCTCCTAAGAACCACTTTTAGTTTTCTAAGAGCCAGAAGGAGGAACTAACAGTCAAAGAAGTTTTCTATAATGGCAATTATTTTTTCTGGTTTAATTATTTTTCTGTCACAATTTCTCTGATTAAATTTATAATTTAAATCTGGTATTTGCCAGAAGGATTTAGTGCAATCAAAGCTGAATTACGATGAAGGTTCTTCACAGAAACAGTCTGCTTCCCTGATTCAATGGAAACTCCAAGAAATGTGTTTTAAAACTGTAAATTAAAGGAATATCTGATGTGCAAAGAGATAAACTATTTTTTTGCTTGTTTTTTGTCTTGTTTGTATTGAAATTGCTGCAAAAGCAAATTCTGTCATTTCATCCACTGGTGGTGCATCCAAAAACAGGCTATAGTTTTTGTTGTGTAAATCAAAAGGGCTTTGGTCAGTGGCCATTAAGGGCCCCTTACATTTCCCAGTGCTGTCTATTAAAGCTTATGATTTTCCTGCTTAAATAGAACTAAGCCAAAACTTTCAGCTTTGAATCATACTTTAGCCGGGTAAAATCTGAGTACATGGTACATGACTGCATATAAATTAAGTTGTTTTTTACCTGCCGTCATCCCTTCCTTCAGCCTTTTTACCTGCTCCAATCTTCCTACTTCTATGGCGTGCCTGTAATTCTATATGAGTATGATGGCTTTCAGACACACTCCAGCAGTCAAGCATCTGCACCATTGCACCAGAGAATGTTTGGTCAAATGTGAGGTCTGAACAGGCACTGGGTATAGGACCTGCATCATTCTGCACTATTGTCTTTGTCATGTTGGAATAGCTTTCAAAAATTTAAAGTTAATAATGAAAACTATAAAATGTATTTCTATTAAAATGAGATTACTTTGATATTAAGTTATTTCTTAGCAAACTGAAGGCTAAAAATGGACTAAAGGAAGAAAATCACAAATATATCCAGGATTTGAAATGCGCTAGAAATTGATGATGCATGTGGAGTAGCTTTTTCCCTTCCTAAGATTTATGATTAGTATTGTTATGCATGATTTTAACATCCTGTGGATGTTCTTATAGCTAAACTTAACCTAGAAGCAAGAAGTTAGGTGAATTCAGTGAAATTTACAGAAAAATGTCCTAATTTGTGATGCGTTTGTTTGAGGTTTGGCCAGCTTGTGGTATATTATTTTCTCTATGTTTTGGACAATTTTAATGTATTTTTATCCAAATGCTAAATGTAGTACAATATTTGTGCTTCAGAAAATAAAATATAGAATGAATGAAATCAAGCATCAAGGAAACGTTATTTTAAGCCTGCCATAATATTTATATTTTCCACTTATTCCACTTCCCATCTTAATCTACTGAGAAGTAACATGACAGAGAAAAGTCTTTCTATTGTTTACTTTTGACACGTACAGGAAGAACAAAGAGAGCAATCAAAGATTATTTCATGAGATCCATCCATCTGTCACGGTGTTTCATAGCATACCACTGTGACTGCAAAATTTGGCATGACAATTTATTTAAAATTTTGCTTCTAGCCCTTTTTTTTTTCTTTTAAGTGAATAACTCAGTGATGAAATACATGGTCTATAACCAGACGGCCTAGAGACTGTGACTTGTGCTTGCACTGAGATTCAAACTAAAAGCCTGAAAATGTCTGTATTATGAGATCTTGTCAAACTCTGTGCCTAGATACAGTGATGACATGTAAACTTATAGCAACTTATGTTCATTTTTTTGCATTTGAACAGTATCAAGAGGCTGGTCCAGCAGAGATGATGGTTCACTTGTAGTTTTGAAAATATGTAACTCTTTTTGCCTAGAAAATCTGTTGAAAGACCCTGAAAAATAGACAGCAGTCCATAAATTATCCATTTAACATATTCAAATTTTCATAGTTTTATTATGAAATATAAGAATTATAACTTCAACCAATATTAACAATATGCTATCTGTGAGGTACTAAGGAAGGAAAAAGAACTCAGAAGCTCTGAGTTTAAAATAGTAAGACTAAAAATGTTCCCAAAGGACGGGGTAACTGATTACTAGAAATTACATTTGACAGATGTCAGTTTGTCAGCAAGAATTGCTTCTCTTTGATTTCCTCCCCCTCCATTTAGAGAGATGTATTAACTTCTTTGGTTAGACAAATTGGCATAATGAAGACAAGAACATTAACTGCTTGAGTTTGAGAACCAGCCCCAATTTTGTCCTACAATTAATTTAGCCATACCTGACAGCAGATAGATTGCTAGGAGCTAGGTAGGTGATCTAGCTCCTGAACACAGTCATGTGCAGAATGACAGCAAAACAACTCACTACCATTTACCAGTACTATTGAAAATATCTATAAAACTAAATAAAATGGCTTCTGTGCATTAAGAAATTAATACACTAGAAATGCAGCTATTTTGGTTTTATATTTTTCTCCCATACACTTCCTATAAGATCTGAGCACATATGGCGGAGAGCTGTGGAGCAGGCAAGCAGAGCAGTTTAAGAAATTACTGGTATTACCTACAAGCACATATTACAGCCGTCCTTTTTCACACCACTACTCCTCCAGCAGGCCCAGAAGTCCAGAACACATGGTGACACTTCAGCAGATCCATGCACATTCTTCAGTGCCTGTTTGAGCTCATAGTCACTGGAACTTTGCAATTTGCCACCCGCTTTTTTCACTGAAGATTTCATGTGTACCCACGTAATGGCTGTGACAGTTGCACCTCTGGCACAATTAGAAAACTACTGTGATATTATTCTAGGCCTGCTTTAAATAGGCCCATAATCTGCAGCTGGTCTCTCAGCCATATTGAAACCTGTTTTGGAGCCTTCTAAATTTGTCTTCTTCCAAATGAGGCTGTAACTTATATGACTGGCATATAGCTAACTTGTGGGTAAGAACAGCTGAACTTGGTCTGAAGGATGAATTGCTGCAATGTGCTGCTTACTGGTTGTTTTTCTTTTTCCTCTTCCTAGCATGTTCCAAATTTCAGACTAAGTAACGTTCCCACTCTTAACCCCATGAAGAAGACATTTCCTCATGGTTTCCATGACACATATGTTAACTTATTTTTTACTGTTTCAGATAATTGCATCTACTATGATATAAGCCATGAACTGCATCCATCTTGTATGTAGCTATCCTTTCTGTACACATAATAAACTTCATTTAGATTTATACCCTTCAGAAGTAGTTTAAACTAAAACAACATCTTCAGACAATTTATAGTATGTAAATGTGCAGGCAGAGGTTTAGGCTGTCAAAATTGAATTAATTCTTTTTAATCACATTATAAAGGAGAAGATAGTACAATATTTCCGTGTAGTTAAACCACTAGAGATGACTTCTGCAAAAAATTCACCATACCTGAAAGAGGAAGTGACCTTGTAGAAACAACTCCTTCTTCAGATGTGACACTGCACTTTCACACTTCAGGAAGTTTCAAATTAGATCACAAAAATGTGGTAAGTGAGGATGTTCACACAGTTTGCATGTGATCACTTACTGAAGAGCAGCAAAACACAGAGCCAAAAGATTTTTTCCCTTTCCATGAGAAATGCCTTTACCTACTGAAGGAGAAGGAAAAGTACAAGAAACAGAAATTAACAGATTTATATCTCTGAAGTAGCACGGGTGACTGGTCTCACACAGAATGATGAGACTACTCCAGCAAGCTGTGGAAACATTGCAGCTGTAGATACCTTTACAGCAAGGCCTGGTTCCAAGCAGGTTGCTGGTTCCAAGAATTTTCAGGCTACCTGTAATATGCTGTGAACCTTCTGTTGTTGCCAATCTGATCTTTCACAGACTGCGAACCCCTCAAAGTACTCACTAGAGTTGTAGGTTAATGTAAGAACAAAAATCAGTGTTGCACAATTTTTATTTGGCTTCTGGGCCTTAACCCTGCAGAGTACAATGGGTTTGCATACCACATCATTTGGTTGAAGCTCTGAGATCATTAAAAAAAAGAACGAGAGAATAAAACAAAAAAGTGGGAAAGTTTGTCACATAGTCAATTATTTCCCAGACCCACATTTTAAGGCACCACATTAGGTATCATTGCATCAATAAAGTCCTGTACCTTGTCAGGGCTGACTCTGCCAATGTGCCATCTGAGAACTCTGCCTACTGCTGCTCAGGGACCTGCTCCATTTGAAAAATGGACACCCATGAGGAGAAGGACAGTGTAAAGTGGAGAAGAGAGGCTTGTGACACTCAGGGGGAAGAGTGTGAAAGGACAAACAGGTAGACCAAAGAGCAGCAAAAGAGAGCAATTAAAATGGAGGGAAGGCAATCAAGGAAGAGCTGTCATGTTAGGAAGTAGAAAAGGCATCTCGGTGTGGGAGGTATGAAAACCCATCAGCACCTTAAAGGGAAGTGAGAGTGAAGTGGCACTGTGGATGTCAGAGCTCAGGACATGAAGGAAGGCAGTGTGTCAAAGGGATGAGCAAGACGTGGGTAGCTGGCACTTACAGGGAACTTAGGCCATGCAAGGACAGCCTGGGAAGTAGATTGTGTGGGCCAAAAGGGGGCCGAGGAAATGTAGCTTCATGAACAGGACTCAGGCTTGGGAACATGTGGGCTGCTGCTCTCTAAGGGAGAGAGTTAAGGCAGTACGAGGGTGCATAAAGTGTGAAGAAGAGTGTAGTAGTTTAAAGAAGGCAGGAAAAAAGGAGACTAAAGGTAATATAAGAATCAGAATTTTCTGTCTTTACAGAGAGGACTGAATGGAGTGAACCTGATAAAGAACATGTTCTGAAGGATAGCACAGGCAGAAATCCAACAGTTTTTCACCAGGGAGTTAATATGCAGCCAAAGACCAAAATCATAATTTGGCATGTGCAATTAGTATGGCAGAGGAAATGGGAATACTTAGTCATACAGCATTTACATTTAAAGGGCATGGCAAAACACAAGAGCAAAACTGGAAAGCAGGAAAGAATAAAAATAAACAAAATAAACAAATTTTTAATATTTCTAAAAATGATTTTTTAGAGCCAGTCATGATTTTCATGGGAGTTTCATTTGTGAGATTTGAACATAGGAAATTTGCACTGAGTTGTATTTTTTTAAGATTTCACTACAGTTTTTCAGGAAGAAGAGTTTAAACCACCACTTAAAAACAGACTTCAATTTTCACACTTTACTTTTCAAGGTTGACACAATTCTTCCAACAGCAAATCTGAATGAAGAGGTTTTGGGAAGCATGAAGCAGAGTCTGCTTTATTAAAAATACAGCAAACAGTGGTGGATTCTGTCTTTCAGAAAGCCAGTCTTTTTAATTTCCATTACTGTACAACATATTCTGAAGTTTTTGGCTTTCATAATAAGATGCAGTGCCAAGTTGTGTCCCATCATATGAATTCAGGCATCTTGATTAATCTGGCACATCCTCCCTCAGTGTGTTGCCTGACCAAATCAGTGCTTTGGAAAGTCATTAAAAAAGTAAAAAAAGAAAACCAAAAAACCTCCAAAAGACAACATACACATGTACCAAAAAAAAAAAAAAAAAAAGCACACCCAAAGGTAATAGCAAATAATTCATTATCACCACAAAAGGGCTTTAGAAATCAGTCTGTAATTAACTGACCTGGCAGCATCAACAAATCTTGGTGCTAATATGACTGTGAGTGTCCATTCCATTTTATCTTTGTATGGCTCACATTTAAGTCTAACCTGGCTGGCCCTGCTCTCTATTTAATATATTTCTGGCAAGATCAGGACCTGTAGCTTGGTACAACTAAAACCAAACCTTTCCATGTTTTGTTGTGTTAAGAGCTGCTTCAGCATAACTGATTGCAACAATTAGGGGAATATTATTGCATTACAGCTAAATTTTGATTTGATGACATGTGGCCTAGAGCAGACAATAAGCTCCCTTTTCCAGCATAAAAACATTAATCATCCTCTAATAAAACCATGAAATGTTGACATGTACAACTCTAATTGCAATAATGACCTCAAATTTGGGCATTGCTTTTGTATTAATCCCACTAGCTTTGGTAAAACTATCTAATAGAACCATAGAACACTGACATGAATGGGTCTAATTGTAATAATCACTCCAATAATGGGTATTTTCTTAAGTTAATCCCACTAGCCTTCATTAAACCTTCTGTCAGGATTTAAATATTTACTTAGGAAGATGGTGCTCTTTAACTAACTTTCAATAAAATCTTGATTTTATAACAAGTTAGGCTTTGAAATTGAGAACAAAACGCAAGAATTTCCTAAAATATTTCTGATGTTATTTAATTTGTTGGGAGGTTTTTGTGCAAGTCAAAGTCATCTTCCTAACGTGGAAGTTCCAGTCTTTTATTACTTTTATTACAACCAGCATTTTTTCAATATTAATTTTTTTTTAACATTTCTCCTCTCTTGTTTACTCAGAATTTTATCTGCAATGTTTATTTTGGGCCTGGGCAACCCACAAATAATTTCATTGATACTCAGTGAAATTTCAGGCTTTTTCTACTTTCTGTGGCAAGGAATGATGATTTCTGATTGCCTGTGTAAGCTTGTTTTTTTTTTAAAATAGCAATTGCTTTCTAGAAACAATGACAATTATTACTGTGCCTCTATGAAGACTGAAGATAAATCTCGGTGGCAAATTCTCTCAGTTGTAATTGTTACATTAATCCTGTTAGTGGTATGAACTTCAGTATATTACAGCAGTAATGAATTTGCCCATTGATATTAAATCTTTTTTACAAAAGGAAAATACTCCCGTTCTTCTGAAAAAAAACCCAAAGGGATCTTTAATGCACATGAAAGGATTGTGACCAGTGTTCTGTGGGAAAAATTGTGGTTTTTCTTTGTGAAACATAATAAGAGGAAAGATTGCAACACATAACCCTCTGAAAATGTGTTGGAACCTTTGTAGGTCCTGACATCACATAAAAACAATCAGCAATTTTCATGTTGACAAAAAAAAAAACGTGAAGAGTGTTTCAGATATGGATCACCCCTCATGTCATTTAGGGGTTATCCCAAGTTGCTCCCATCTTTCAAGTTAATCAAACAAATTTTTCATTGACTGCACTAGTGGTGCCCATGTGGATACCTCAGAAAACCTGATTTCTCATTACTGGTGCGTTTTAGTCACAGTACCTGGAAATAGCATTCAGCTTCTTGCAACTTCTCTAGTGCAAACACATCCAAATTTGTCCCCTAGGCCCCTCCTGTAAGCACAGGAGAGAAACAGGTCCCTGTTTATACTCATTTTGGGGATTTTAATTTTTGCTAGGGTTAGATTAAGGATGCCTTAGAAATTACTCTTTCCCTTAACTGATTTCCCAGAGTGGTGGGTAGCTACTTCAGCTGGAGATCCCTACAAAATGTTAAGTGAGGTGGGTCCCCTCACATCTCACTTCTATTCAGATCTTGAGCTTGGGCTTTCTAAGACTATCAGTGCAGTTCAGCTACACAAGCTTTCTACAACTTCCTGTGTGGATGTGAAAGGTAACAAGGCCTCGAGTCCTCTGTAATGTCAACATCAAAGACTGTGATAAAATGAACATTTTGTAAATCAACTTTTCTACCAATCCAACTTTTTTATGTCACCCAAACACAGAAATCAAGCACAGCCCCTATGTTTATAGAGGGCTGTTGTGATTTAGACTGCCTGCTTCTTGCTTCATCTCTATTGACAGCTGTATTATTCTTCTCCTCCTTCTTTTCAAAATGAAGAGTGTAAAAGGTTATCTGCTTCCAAAAGCATTGTGTCACAGCTAGGCCTATATGGTCTTTGACAGTGAACCTCAATTTATAGTTCATCCTACTAAACCTGCAAAGGTGAGCAGAGAAGCACAGACACTGCCCTCCCCAGATTCCTGACATGTCTGTTGGAGGCATAATGGTACTGGTACTGCACACTGGCACCTCTGACAGCACCAGAGAAGAAACTATGTGGTCTGTGATGGGAAATGCACCTGACATAAATGGTGTCAAGAAACCTTCAGAATTAATTGTTAGGGAGTTAGGAGAATTAATGGGGTATAATCAATCATTTTCTCATTCTTGGCAAAAGGAGCATTTAATGTGGATCTCAATAAAACACAGTTGCCACCTAAGTATAAAGTTGTTGCTAACATTAGCTATCTGGATGGGGTTAATGAAAATAATATTGTACACTCTGCTTAAAAATTAAGACAAGTTCTAAAAAATTAAGACAAGTTCTGAGGCCAGTGTGGAGTAACTACAGAAATTTTCACTGAAAGATGTCAGGCTCTGAAGCAGAATCTTTATTAAAGCTGCTGGTATGTTACAAAACTCTGCTGCCTTCTGAGAACTATACTCCAGGGGATGTGCAATAGCTTAAGCAAAGACGTGCAAATGCTTAAACAGCATACATATTTTCAAACATTTGCACAATCACTAAGGGAAATTTGTAAGCAATCAGATGTATGTACAAGCCATAGCTTGTACTCACTCTGTAGTCTCATCCTATTTTATGAAGACAAGAAGTACAAAATCATACTTTTTGAGTTATAAGAATGAGTTATATTCTGGTTATATTTGAGTTATATTCTGGTTTCACTACACCATTCTGAGACCAGGCACCTTAAGCACAGTGCTTGAGCTCAGCCCATAACTTCATGTCATAGTTAAGTTTCAGAAGAGAACCCCTTAGATTTAATATTGGCATGAGGTAAAAGAGGGGATATAGAACTTAATCCTAACAAGTCACCAATTTTCAGTTCATTTGATGGCAAAGGCTCTTTCATCACTGTTGTTAACTGATGTGCCAATCAGTCTTACAAGTCTAATTGCAGTAATGATTAAACGATTAGTAAGAAGCCTTCTTAAACTTCACCAGTAGGATTAACAGGGCCATGACTCAACTAAAAGTGACACTCAAATATGCATGCAAAAGGTCCCCTTAATATCAACAGAGGTTCTACTTCTTTCTCAGTAATAATTTAACCTTCTTTTTTAGTATTACTTCAAGATTGTGTTAATTGGGGATGTTGGCTTCCAACAAGCTATACCCTTGTGGAGTTTTGTTAAAGTGATATACCTCCTGTGATGTGGTGTTGAGAAAAAATTGTCATTTATGGGGTTTTTTGTCTTTAGAGTTTAAAGTAAGGAAATGTCTTTGCAGCCAAAATCCATTTTCCAAGAGGCCCCTCTCATTATAAGTTTTGAAGTGTTTTTTTAAAGTGGAAATGAGTATTGCAAGAGGAAATTCCTACAAATTTATTTTAATCTATAACATATGGTGGATAGTTTTGGCCTAACTCCAAGATTACAAATCCTGATAATAGAAATACAACTCAGCAGAAGATAGGAACATATTTCCTGAAGCTGGACTTCTTCAGGAAGAAAGAATCACATCATCTCTACCCTATCTTCATGTATCATCCCAGAACTGCCATATTTCAGCAGAGCATATTAAATTATCTCACAAAAAATGATGCTGTAATCCAAGAAATGGGAATGATTCCAAGAAGATTTAGATTATCTTCTGGAAAGCAACATAACAGGGTGGAAAATACAGCATTCTGTGATAAAGTCACAAAGTTATTAAAAGCTGTGGTATGATCAAACATGTAAAAATCACATCTTTACCCTTGTCTTTCTGTTCAGTCTTTAATCTCTCTTAATGAACTCAGTGACTGCAACAATTCAGCTTGCTGAGATATGGAATTACTTCAAGCTGTGTCCTTTTCCCAATTTTTTTAAATTTTTTTTTCCAGTTATTAGGACTTAAAATATTTTCATAAATTTTCTGTAAAATTGCAACAAGTAAAAAAGATACATTGCATAAAAACGAATTTGAACTACTTCTAGAAATGTAGTTTTCCACCTAGGGGTTTTTTTTTCCTTTCCTTTAGATTTACAAATGTTAAATATCTTACAAGACAAATTTATTTTGGTTTGAAACAGAGTGGTTTTACTATGAAAGGATTAAATTCTTTACAATTTTCTGGTTCTTTATTGAAGAAGTCTATGAAAAAAATTATGTGAAAGAAGAGCACAAGTCAAGGATCACACTGTAATTCTCATTCCCATTTAACAGGCAAAATTATTCTATTACTTATACAGGACAGGGAATAAAAACCCCAAACAGATACAAAATTCCACATATTCTGCTCAAATAAGTTTCATCTGTGTACAAATAGAAGCAGTTCCAGTTACACTGAGCACTTCTTTTCGCTGTAGATTCAGATAGTCGTTTGACCTGATCATGGAATTACAGATTCTATGAGTTGGAAGTGACCTTAAAATATCATTCCATTCCGACCCTCCTGCTATGGGCAGGGACGCCTTGCACAAGACCAGGTTGCTCAGGGCTCCTCCCAGTCTGGCCTCGAAGTGTTTCAGGGCTGTGAAATCCACAACTTCTCTGGAAAGCCTCTCATTATCAGCCTCACTTCAGTAAAGAATTTCTTCTCAATATCTAATCTGAATCCACCCTACATCGCTTTAAAGTCTGTCTTTATCTATCACTCTATCTCCTTGTATAAATACCCCCTTCAGCTCTCCTGTAGGCCCCTTTTAGGTACTTGAAGGTGCTAAAAGGTATCCCCAGACACCTTTTTTCTTCTCCAGGCTGCACAACCCCAACTCTCTCAGCTCATTTTCTTAGGAGAGATGCTCCAGACCTGTGATCATCTTCATGGGTCTCCTCTGGATTCATTCCAGCAAGTCCATATCTTTCTCACATTGGGAATCCCAGAGCTGGATGCAGTGTTCCAGGTGGGCTCTCACCAGAGCAGAGGGGCAGAATCCCCTCCCTCCCCTGCTGCCCGCACTGCTTTGGATGCAGCCCAGGACATGTTTGGCTTTCTGGGTTGGGAGTGCTCATGGCCAGGTCATGTTGAGCTTCTTGACCCTCAACAATCTCAAGTCCTTCTCCACAAGAGAATGCTGCTCTCAAATGCTGATTGTGATACAGTGTGTGCAACACTGGCCAGTCATTAGTAGTTAAAATTATACCAGTTAACCATTTACTGTTTTCTACTGAGCATATGTGCTCTGTTCCTAGGAAAAATGAATCCAAAATAGAAAGTGTGTCTTGATCATCCCTTTTTTATCACATTTATAAGAGCTAAAGATGCCTATGAAGGCTGTGAAAAGGCCCACATCCAATGAAGAGAACAATCTGCTCATTCTGTATCTGCAGAAAATAGCCTTTGAAGTCTTTCTTCACCATCTCAGAAAGATTTTGTGTTTAGGACATGAAACAGCTTACAAGCTTCCATAAATGAAATAGTCAGAAGCACTCTCTGAGTGCAATCTCCACGTGGAAATTTCCAGGAAGTATAAAAAAGAACTCATCAAAGTAATAAAAAAAATAAATTATTGGGATAGTAATCACTCCTGCAAGAAGTCTAGTCATTATGCATAAGAGCACATGCAACAAAAACATTCTGTAAAACTGTTCCAAAAACCTTTAATTTAATCAATGTCCTTGGGTGGTCACGAGCACTGCTGCTTATTTTAGCCCCAGAAAAGTCATATTTCTTGATTCTAAATCACTGAACTTCATCTAAGGAAAAGAAAAAGTCAAGTCCTCACATGGGAGCAGGCACACAACGGAATGCATGTTAACTGCCCTCGCGTAGCTGTCTCCACCAGGATACTGCCTTCAACAGGGAATGTGTGAAGAAAGTACAAGAAGAGCATATATTGTGTTCCTAGATTACTTTCCCATCCTCCAACATTTTGCAGCCTAGGGACTTCCTGAATAACAGAAACATAAATAGTAGTAAATAATTATATCAGTAAGTCATGAATTATTCACCAGATGATATATATAAACAGCCTTTCTCACACGCATACACAGACCCATAAAGGCTGATCTATGTTGCAATGTTTAAATGCATTCATTGCCAGCAAAAGAAGGCTCTACTCTCCTTTATGAATGAAAAACAGGAAAAGAGTCACAGGAGGGGGTTTTGTCTATATAATATGTGTAGCACTTTTCAAGGTCTGAACTTGGAAGGCTATTTCTGTAAAAGGAAAACTTCATGAGGGAGTTACATATCTCTTTGTAATCTATTCTATTTACAGACTATATCTAGTCTCGTTTCCTTGAACATATGAGAAGTCCAATAACAGGATGTGGCTGACATCCTGCCCAAAAGTATCTCCTGGACTTTTACTTTCATGGGTGTGTCTCTGTCACAGCTCAAGATTTCCTTATCTTAATTCTTGTCTCCAAGACCAGCAGAAAAACACAGCTCCACTATATAGGACTGCCCTCAGTTATGTGCTTCATCAGTACCGGGGGAATGCTTTGGACCATGTGGTTCTGGTTTTGTTCTAAATAGCATTGTGGTTTTTCTACTTGACTACAGAAAATCAATTTTATGTAGCTATCTTAAGTAAGATTGTTGTTATTCATCATCTTCAATATGTTACTTGACACCTAACGCCACCATTTCTTGATCACATGGAATGACTGAAAATGCCTTCTTTATGGGAGAAATAGAAAGATCTGCCATGTTCAGATTGAGAAATCTCTAATCCATGCCCTTAATTTTAAGCATTTTTGAACCCACAACAGAACAAAAATAAGTGTAGAGGCAAAGGAGTTTTCTATCTTTTTTGCTGTTGATATTGTATAAGATAAATGCTGCATGAAAATATTGAAGCAACAATGAGAAGAGACTGTCAGCAGAAGTACAGGGATTACTGCTTCATAAATTTGGTTTCTAAGGGATTTAATTATGACTTGAGGTGAATAGTTCCTGACTGAGCTGTGCATCTGCAGGTAATCTTGTTAAGGGTCTAGTTTCCTGTTGATCTAACCTGGTAACATGAGCAAGACAATTGTGACCACTTCTGTTTAGCAGACTGCACTGGTTCAGAAGGCATAGGTTCAGGTGTAGCATTTGGTTAGCTCTGTCCGGTGGACGAAGAGAGAAGAAATACCTGGAAGAAATACAGTGGTGTGGCAACTGCTCAGGTGTAATGTCTTGCGTGTTTGTGCTTTGCTGCCTCTGAAGGCAATGAAATAAATAATGATCAAATAATGATCAAATGAAAAGCATACCTGCAGTTTAGAGGAGAATTATTGATCTGTGTAGTTTATCCTCTTGTTAATTATCTTAGTGTTGAAACAATTCACCTGTGTAGGTCTAGTCAGCTCAGCTACATGTATATTTTAACACATGAGTAGAGGTAACACATGAGTACTCCTATAAAGTAGTGCCTCTCCCTTAAGTATCTTGCCAAAGCAGAACCCAATTCCCATAGAAATAATATCTTCACTTAAATATGCCTGTATTATGTATTATGGACTTAGTTATATTTCCTGAATACTTCACTTTAGCTGATTTAGAAAATCAGAAGATGTAACTACAAGAAAACTTGCCTTTCTACATCTGACTTAATAGAAGAAACATACATTTACGTTAAAAAAATCAAAAAGAAGAAAAAGTGTGAAGCAGTTATTTGTACTGAAGAACTGCCTTATTTACTATTTGCCTATTTACTGCCTGTCTTACGCACAATGCCTGCTCCCAGGTTTCCCAAGCCTCAGTGCATGGCAGCAAACTTTGAGGTGAGAGGTGCAAGCAGCAATGGGGGAGACGTGCATAAGAGACAGCCACAGGAATTTGAATATTAACAGTTTCACAGCCCAGATGGCATACGTTTAAGGATTCTGTGAGAGCTGCACAATGGCATTGTTAGCTTGCACTTTTAGAAATGTCATAGAAATTGGGAGAGGCCCTCAAAGACTAGAAGAAGCCAAATGTTTGGTACTTCTTCAATAAAGGCAAGAAAGAGGATCTGGAAGTATGAACTGGTCACCCTCATGTCAATCTCCAGGCAAACAGTGAACGTGAAAGAGAAGACAGTGACTGTAACACAAAGTGAGAGAAAAAAACTCCACACCGTGGTGGGGACAGCTTGAGTGTCTGGAGGGCAGGTCTGCCACTTAAGGTGACCAAAGTGGGCAGGAAAAATAGACTAACAGGAAGCTTACAGAATACCAGAGGGAAAAATGAAAAGCTGAATTAAACAATTCCATGCATGACTACAGGCAGATTGCAACCCAACAACCCTGTTACAATGGCCCTGGGAGTCCTGCTAGACAACCTGAACAGACTGAATAGAGGTGTCATCTCAGGTTTAAGTATGTGTGTCTGGCATGTTTTCATTGATTTTAGTTATTTAGTTGTTCTAGATTACTTCTGCAGAGTCACTACAGATTTACACTAGTATCAGATGAAAAATTAACAGCACTTCCCTTATGGTGGAAACATGATCGTTTACTGCATTTTAAGCTTCATTCTACATACCTGTAGTGATTTTGTCAGTTTTCATTTTGACTGTCACATAGACACGCATACACACAGAAACCACTGTTAATATAATTTTAAAGCCCAAGAAATTACTCTAGGTAAAAATCTAGGTTTAAATAGTTTAGTCATGGTGTATTACAATTCCTACAACAGAAAACATTCTAATAGTTCTGCAGAAGGTTATTTGGAAATTATGGTCTTTTTGCTTCACAGAAAATGAGGATACAACATGCTCAAATATTCAAGAATCTAAAAATGTTGAAAATTCCAAAGCGCTCTGCTTCAGTTAAACTCAGATGGAAAGTGAGTACCTTGGAAAATCATGCACTAAAAGGACAAAGATGAGACAAAGAGGAATTATGACTGACCACCATGGGCAGAACTGATAAAGTAATTATCATAAGTACAAATGCAATTAACCTTAACTTCACCCTGTGCTGCTGTTGTTGTCTTGGCTATTTTAAATCATCATTCTGAGGACAAGTTTAAAAAGAAGACTGAATAAGAAAAAACACATCTCTATAATATTTTATTAGGTGTATATAAGGAAAAAAAGACGTAAAGTCACATCTTCATGACATTGCTAAATCTTATACCGCAAAAAAAAGAAACATGCATCTCAGACACAGAGGGTGAATTTTGTCAGTTTCCTTTAACTAAGGTTAAAAAAACCATTCAAACCTATTGTCATTGACAGCAACCCAGATTGCTCTACGTATCATATTTGGTAAATTCAGCATCAGCCTTAGTCATTTGCCATCTTTTAGGTAAGGGCTATGTACTTCTTACAGCCTGCTGTGTTCACTTCTGCTTTGTTTTCACTCAGTAGCTGAATCTTTATTTAGGCTTCTTTGAAAAGGTAATAAAACTGTTTTTGTTGCTTTCTGCAGAAATAAAGATCTTTACATTGTTGTTTTGCATTCACACAGTTTCATTCAGGAGAGTGAACTGAATGCTAACTGCCTTGTGCTTGTCCTGTCCCCAGGCTATTATGATTTTACATTTCCCATCCATGTGTGATTAATCACATTAAAATTTTCCAAGAAGAAACTTTGATCCCATGTCTAATAGATAAATGATATCTTTACAAAAATACTGAGCCTGTGTAATGGAAAGTATTTCTTTGTTTTTAGTAGCAACCTATTCTCAGTCACATTATAACCAAGATTTACACCCAGCTTAGAAAGCAGACTTTTTTTTCCAGAGGCTTAACACAATTAGCGGAACACAAAACTGCAGTTTTTCTCAACCAAAGCAGTCTCAAAGGAAGATAAAAGTAAAGAGATAGCCAAATTCTCTACAGCTGACAATATTTTCTGAGATCATCACAGAGATCATCACAGCTGGGGCTACTACTAACAGCGATCTGTCAGTGGTTGGCATTACAATACACTGTCTTCTCTTTATGCCAAATGTGATTTGTAATAGAGAAAGAGACTGGCTCCTATAAGCAAGGCAGTGCTCAGTTGAAAATCCCACTGAGAGACTTTATCTTTCTTGCATATTTAATCTTCTTGGAAGCTACCATCTGCATGTCATGGTATCCTAAAATATAGGTATGGATTCTTAAAGTATCACTGCAATTGCAAATACAGTGTGCCAAAAACTTGTTTAATGTTCTTGCTTGTTTTGATCTGATACATTGTGGAAAATTATGCACAAGACAGTGAGGGCAAGAGGGGACTTCTGTGAATCTTGTTTTACTATTTTATTTTTATTATTTGGTTTTGTTGTTGTTGGGTTTTGGGGGGGTTTTTTGTATCTTTTTTTGTTTTGTTTTGTTGAGGGATTTTTTGTGAAAGGTTTTTCTTTGTTTGCTTGTTTTGTTTTTGTGCTGTGTCTAAATATAAACCCATCTTTTTTAGGCTCTTATATGTATCTTACTTTGTATTGTGATAGCCTGTTCCCTGTCACACTGGAGAAGCCAGCAGCTGTCTAAAGCTTAATTATGCATGAATGCAAAGCTGAGATGCTTGGCCAATAGTGCCTCAGCAGAGTATGGTTTCTCACTTGTTTTTGTTTGAATTATAATTGGGTAGATTTATATTTCCCAAACCATTCTGCCCCTTGTGCATGTTCTTCCTTGCTTCTGTTGCTTTTGTTTGAACCAGATTCTGAACAAGCCCTTTTGAATGTGAACTGTCTATTAGATCTAAGATAGGTCATTAATGGATTTGACAAATCCTTTCACCTTAAGACAGCTAAAAAAGGTACAGAAATTAGTCTCCTCCCCTATCAGTTCTACTCCAGATGGTTGGAGGTGGGGTGTTCTTTATTTTTTTTAATGAATAGCTAAATAGAAGCTGGCATCTGGGTTGAAACAAAGGAGGCTTGGAGCCAGAGTTCTAAAAGGGAGGGTAGTATCAAGCAATAAAGTGCTACACCTGCTAAAGGGAGGGTAATAGAGGCACTGAATGCACATTTGTAGTCACAATTACCGTGTATAGAAAGGCTTTAGACAATTGTAGTCAAGAAGACTAGATGGTAAATCTACAAAGTCAACAAATAACATCGTCGGGGTGGTAAAATATATGGCCCTATCGTTTTATATGAATGGCATGAATTGGTGACAGCAATAGCACCTATTTACTGAGAACCCTGAATATTTATTCAAACTTGTTCTCAGCAGCTAATATCCCTGTTGCTGCTCTGTCTTTTGCTAGATTTATGGTTGCAACTCCTGAAGAGTGTAAAACACACTTTAAGTCAGAATCTGCATGCACATCCTTCAGAAATATATAACCATAAACACGGAGACATTCAAAGGAGCACTAGGGACAGGTGGCTATGTCTTTGTGCTGACTGTCTTAATTCTTGCAAAATTAATCCCGTTTGGAATGTGGAAAAGTGATGTTATAAGCAATGAAAGGCTAGGAGAAGGTGCTGCTCCCATGAAATATTGCAACCAGCACTACCTGAAGGGTAGATGGCAAGGAAGGAATTTATTTCCCCACCACTGCCTTCAGATTTAAATGCTGGTGCATAGAGGATTATTGCTCTTTATCTTTTTTAAAGGTACAGAAGCTAGCTGGCTCCTCTCCTCAGTGATCTCAGTAGAGTCATCAAGCACTTTACTAGTAAGCAGAGATACCATATACACCATTTCATTTTGTAATGCAGTTTTGAAGGTAGGGTAGGATGTTCAAAAGAATTGAAGTGATGAATATGTCTGCCTTCCTTCTTCCCCCTTTCTCAGGGAGAATTTTGCTTGGCAGAGAGCTGCCAGTGTTCACTAAGCTCCTGCCTGCCTCCCTGCTTCCCTTCATCCACATAAGACACAAGCTGTGCCCAGAGAATGGCAAGGGCTGTGGCATGTCCCAGCTGCTCTCCCTGTTTAGCTTTAGCCCACTTGCTCCCCTCTGTCTTTGTGAGCCTGAGCCCAGGTACTGCTTAAGAGCACCAGTCCTTATTAAATATTCAGAACACGGGAAATTTGAATTGGCACTAAACAAATGACCACTGTGTCAAATGGCTCAGCATTTTGACACTTGATTCTCTGTGGATTTAGCTCTTTCTTAATGTTGGTTTAATGTGATTTTAACACTGACCTGAATGTGAACAGGGCCAGGTTTTTCTTTTATGCATCTTTCCTAGATTCTAGCACATCACATCAGATTTCTGGCAAGGGTTTCTTATACCTGCAGGTGTTTTTAAATATGTATTTTTATGGAGTATAAAGGAAACATTTTTTTTTGTTTGTAATGTATTATTTCCTGCTGGTCTTGACACATACCATTCAGCATATGTCTTACAAGGGACTGCAGGGGAAAAAAAAAAATACAATAGATAAGGGCTGTTTTCCCCAGTGGATGATGGGAAAATGATTGGGTGTGCGGAGGGCAATTTCTTGCCCTCTTGAAATTTGAAGCCTAGAAGGATGGAGCTTTTGTGCGTCTGTTTTAAAAAGACTGAAATCCATTTACACATCAATGTCAGCTCCTGCTAAAGAAAGCCAACATTGTTGATGTTATGCTTGTCAAATACAAATAATTTGTTTTCAAGGGGAGACAAGTACAAAGCTTCTTGTCCACTAAACAGAGCACATTAAATATGACCCTTTCTCTGGGCACATGTACTCTAGCACAAGAAAGCACAGGAGATATATAATTAATATTAGCTAACACACAGTAAGGTTAATTGTTGCTTCTCTGAATACTTAATCTGCAAGCAGTTGATAAATCCCACAATGAATAAAGCAGCTCGTATTTAGGTCACACAAAGTCATTGCTGTTTTTTAATTTAAACTGTGCACTATATTAAAACACAAGAGTATTGCAGGAGGACAATTCAGAAGCAGTAGCGATAGGCTGTCATTTGGTGTAAAAAGTTTCCCCAGCACACCCTAGGGACATGTTAATCAAAGCTTTTTAATGGATTCAGTCTGATCTGTGACAGGCTTTGTTCCAGAGATGGCATTTGCAGGATAGAACTGCAAGTTATCAATAAGACACAGTAATTGCTGGGAGTGATTGAGCCTTGTTCCTTAGGCTTCATAGCATTCACTCCTTTTTATTATCAGTCAAGGCCAGAGATGTCTTGCAATAAGCAGTCAAGTGATGGCTTGTTTCTTTCTTTAACCCTAAACCGTATAATGAAAGAAAATGAAGCAACATGAAAATTTGCATTAATTAAAAAATGTATAAAACTAATTTCTGTTTTCCCCGTGCTATGTTTTATATTATTTTTGCCAGGATTTTTGGTAATTCTTCAGCCTCTATCATGTACTGATAAATCCTTTTTAAGCAGTCAAAGCCTTTCACTGCCTGGTTAAAGGCTTCAGTTCATCCATTGACAACTCTTTATTAAGTTATTCATTATCTCCTGGAAATCAAAGCATTGGCACAATCAGTAATAACTAGGGATAACACTTATCACCTACATGGATAGTTAGCCCTGCATCCATTTAGGAAAGATAACTCCCAACACTGAAATGAAAATTCTTCAGTGCTATTCAAGAAGGTAATAGAAACCTAACATTTTTATACAGTGAAGGGTCATAATCCTCCCTTTATAGCACCACAGCCATTCCCATAGCAACACATTATACCTAAACCCACTAGGGATTACGACCTCTCAGTATGAACAAACAGAAGGAAAAGTTGTTTAGAAGAGAAGGAATCTCTTTGATTAGTAAAAGGCAACACCAACATCCTGTGTGCACACATGAGACAGACACATAGACAGCTGCTAAATTGAATTTTGCTTTAAGTATGAACGGACGATGAAATGACTGTTAAAATCAGATTTATTGGTTTTAATGAGGGTTTGTTTAGTGCAGTAACAGAACAAACTGTAATAGATCTTGTTCACTGCATTTACTTTTTCTGGATTATGTGTGTTGGAAATCAGGTTAAGGTTTATTTATTCTTGTAACCTTATTCTTGACGAAGCTTGGTGAAAGCTACCACCCGAAGGAAAACAGAGGGAGGGAGTAAGGATTGGTCCTGTCTTGTTGTTTTTACTGTCCAGTAAATAATCAGTTATTGTCATAATTACAGGTGATCAGAAGATATAGTTTTGAGGTTGTCTGGTAAAAGAAATGCTTTTGTTGAAACTTTCTTGAAATATATGTCATAAATAGCAGGGAAAAAAAAGAGATTAAGAATTGCACTACCTTGAAATATTTAATGTGTTTGATTAAATCTTGTTTTACTTCTAATGTTTGCAATTAACAGACATTTTTGCATATCTCCTTTTTATTTTAAACCATCAAACTCTGAATAGATTATTTTACATTTTTTATTGAAAAAACGGATTTTTTTTTCTATTCAGCTTTAAACTGTTGGGGAGTGTCACAAAGTTTCTTATGAAGAAACAAATGTAGTACCCTCCCTTCCCATTAATCACATTTTACTTCACAAGGAAATTATTTGCTATATATTTGTGAAACATTCTGAAATTTTCAGTTTGGAAACACTAGGAATATCAATGTTATGTTCTTCTCTCTGTTAGTTGTGTCTGTAAAATTTAAAAATCTCTTTGAAATATTTAGAGACTGAAAAATTCATTCATGCTAATTATATAAGAAATTTCAAAATTTTAAATTTCCTTCATCTTTAAAACTGCTCAGTTTTCATATAGTATTATTATAGATATTTCCTATGATTTCATAAGCAAAGCAAGACACTCTCTTAAACACAGAAGGAATCTGTATTATATTCTGCCATATCACAATGTGTATATGTTCATGGTTCTTAGTTTTAAAGATGTGAAGAGTTCATGAGCTATTCTGCATTCATTACATAAAAACTGATGTACTTCTACTGAGAACAAGCATTCTCCTGATGATATGTATTAAGTTGTCATTTTCTGCACTCTCTTTAAGCTGCAGTTCATGTAGTAGGCATCTGGGCAAGACAGGTCATGATGCATTAGCTACATTGTATGAGGACACTTGGAATATAACTTATGACCACTCCATGTAATTTCTGCTTTGCTTTATGAGGTTATAACATACAGCAAACAATGATATCTTGTTTTAACCTACACTTTTAGAAGGAGAATTTATCCCTTGAAGTGCTTGCTTAGGGTTTTTGTTCTGTAAGTATCTAGAATACTCAGAAATTTAATCTTTTGTAAAAATATTGAGTTTTCAATAACACACATCTAGCCTTGGTAGAAAATGTTGATGTCATATTTGCCTGTTTTAAAAGAAAAAACAACTGTATAATTAAAATGTAAGGAAGTATTTTCTAGACATTAGAACGTGTTTATATAGAGGAATAAGTACTTAGCTACTATTGCTTAAAAGCTTATTGCCAAAACCAAGAAAGGTAATTTTTTTCATAATCGTCTACAAAGCAAATTCACTGTTAATTTGCCTTTGACCATGTCCAGTTAACAAAAGACAGAGATTTTGATAAAATCTTTGTCATAAGCATAGCAATAGAGAAAGATCATGATCATTGCAGTAAAGATTGAAAAGCTGTTTCAGATTATTCATTGTTCTTAAATTCTATGTTATAATGTTTTCTCATAGTATTGCTTCAAATTTGGAATATCAGTGTGAAATTGTTATTGGAATGACTGTTGAATTCAATGCAATACACAAGTGGACCCTTCTTGCTCACCCTGAAAAAGGAGGAGTTATAAAAGGATTTATTATTGATAGACATTGTTGTAATAATTATTATTATTATTAATTTGTATTGATGTTGAAATGTCCCACAGAGAAAGACTTTCATTAAATGAAACTTTCAGTGCTTCTGATGCAAGTTGTTAAATTCTGCATACTAGAATAAAACCACACAACCTTTCCTTTTTTACATATTTTGACATAAAAAGCATCCTAAGGCCAGACCTAAGGCCAGATCAAGAGTGTGAAGCTGTTTCTCTGAGACCATAGCTCCTAAGGAGGCCTGGAAACATTTCTAACTTTTAAAAGTCTCTTCTAAACTTCACACTTCTAATAACCAGATTCAGGCACATTGTGATGATCACACTTCCTTTACCTCAGTAAGATGACTAATTTTCCATCAAATACGCAGTCAAGGAAGAAAACGCTTTCACAAGATGAGGATCAGGGGGACAGTTTCTGATTTAACTGATTGTGGTGCAATTCCAGAACAATCCTGATCATTTCAGTGGTGTTCACTTTGGATTTAACAGATATGGCAGAGCCAAATTTAGCCCAAGGTTTTTATTAAAAACTAATTAAATTAAGTGCTTACACAGCACATGCAGACATTCAAGGGGAGATAACATGAGTCTGGGAGGGAGAGGTTAATGTAAGATGCCAAACTACAACGTGATTTTTCTGCGATGACACAATACACATGTTTAGCTCTCCCTCTCATCTCCTGATCTCCTCCCTCCCACCTCCCAGTCCAGGCGAAAACATCTATATTTGGTATCTTTTATCTTTGTCCTTCCTTCAAACCCTTTAATGCCAAGGCCTGCATCTCTGCAGGCATTTATTTTGGTGAAATACTGCAGAGGAGAAGGCAGGCATGCCTGTGAATTTTCCTGCAGAACAGAAGATTATAGCTTTAATATTATCAACCAAAACCTTCCTAACTCTATTGTCAGCCACAAAATAGAACTTCAAAATTTAATTTTAGCTATTTATGGGTAGAGCAAACAATTTTTTATAGCCTCTTTCTTTCCCCTCACTCATTTTTCATGGAGATGACAACCAGACCTTTTTCAAAAGGTCTGTAAGTCACACAGTTTTTCTGCAGAACTGAAATTTTAGAGCAAAGAGAGGTATCTGGAAAAGAATAGGACTATGTAAAACAAGAAAATGGGACTACTAGACTTCTGACCAAAAAAAAAAAAAAAAGGTATTACAGATATTCTAGCAAACTGCATTATATGTCCAGGCCTTGCTGGGACTGAACCTTGCATATCCCAATAACTTCAGTGAGAGCTGAGTCTACTCAGTCCTGCAAAAGAAGAACTGAACACCTTTTTATGCATGGTGAGATGTTTATGCTGGCTGTTGTAAGAACTACAGAGGGAAACCACTCTATGTGGCTTAGGAATGCAGTCTCATAAAAGAAGTATGGAGTGTGATGCCTCAGGAATGTAGGAGAAACCATTGGACAGGATGTCAATGTAAAATCTTGACTGAAAAAGAGCAATGAAATCTGCCTAAAATACAGTGGCTTATTTCCCTGCTCATGCTATAAAGACTTGAGTTTCTATTGGTTCCACACAACATTTGAACAATTTATATATTTACAAATGTATTGTGAATACTCCTGGTTCCCATGAGAAGACAGAAGAGTTTGTACGTTCCTATTTTTGCTGTTAAGTAGCTGAAGAGTGGAGAGCCAGATACAGCCAGCTTTCAAGATACTTCAGTGTCTATTTAGACAAAAGATTAGAGTATAAAGAATATAATGCACAATTTTGCTACTCCCATAAATTTGGCAGTAAATCCCCAAAACCCCAGTGATCAGTGTAGAAGTTTAAGAAATAGTTGGGTTTTGTGGGTTTGGTTTTGGTTGTTTTGGTGGTGGTGGTGCTGGTAGTGCTGGGGTTTTTGTGATATTTTGAATGAGAGCAACTGACTTGCTTAGGGTCAGACAAGGTAACTGTTCTAACACTAGGACACTAGAGCATCCTCCTGCAGGAACTCAGAAAGAAGAGAAATTTATTATAAATCCATCCAAATTTACAAGGAGGCTTTATCCCCTTCCATTTTTCTCCACATGATGCTATGAGTTACTTGTATAGTCTACAGCTCTTGTGTCGCAGCTGAGCATAAGATGAAGCATTGGTGTTCACAGACTAATGCTATAAGGAATGCAGATGCTGAAATAAAGCAGAGAATGGAGCTGAGGAACAAAGATTTAGTACAGGAATAGTA
Source organism: Rhabdornis inornatus (assembly GCA_013397075.1). Classification (NCBI taxonomy): domain Eukaryota; kingdom Metazoa; phylum Chordata; class Aves; order Passeriformes; family Rhabdornithidae; genus Rhabdornis; species Rhabdornis inornatus. The sequence goes on from VWZS01009478.1 coordinate 224,103, forward strand.
CATGCTATCAAAAGCAAAATGTTAGTAAACCTGAAAGTTTGACTGCATACATATATTTGAAATGGATTTTCTAGTAAAACTGTGGTTTACACAAATTTATTTCATTTCTAATTTTTCATCTGAGTTAACACTGAGATAAGATCATGGCTGCTCGGGAAGGCAGTACTATCCCTGCCATGCTACAAAAATAACAGCTTACAGTACATATGTTTACAAGTCTACCAAATTCTACCAGTTTTTTTAAGCCAAAGGAAATAATTATTTGATGTCAAAGAGTGATTTTATAAGATCTAATGGTGTGGTATGGAGGCTTGTCTTTTAGAAGGCAACTAATGACAAAACATTGGAAGATACTTAGTCATTGAGACATCCTATTCTAGAGTCTAATTTAATGCGATGTTGGATTTGAAAATGTAATCATGCAAGGAGAAGGCTTGACTGCAACAAGACAGAGATCCCTTCAGTTTCAGAATGTTGTTCTAAAGGCCAAAAGCATAAGAGAAAGAAGAGAAAGTCTAATACAAAGGTGTGAGATAGGCTAAAAACTTAAAATAATTATAAAATAATAGAATGCCATTATTGCAATTTTATTCATACAAGTTTTTAATCAGGATGTTGTTTTATCCCATCTTTTCCATCAGCTTAAAGGAAGGATCATAGAGCTCTTAAGGTTGAAAACGATCTCTAAGACCACCCAGTCTAACCATTGACCTAGCACTGCCATGTTTGCCGCTAAATCATGTCCCAAGTACCACATCCACATGCTTTTTTGAATATTTCCATTCATGATTTTTCCATCACATCCCCAGGAAGGTTGTTCCAATGCCCCACCAGCCCTTTAGTGGAGAATTTTTTCCCAATATCCAACCTAAACCTCCCCTAGCACAACTTGCATCTGTGGCCTCTCATCCTGTTGCTGGTTGCCTGGGAGGAGAGACTGACTCCCATCTTGCCACACCCTCCTTTCAGGGAGTTGTAGAGAGTGATAAGGTCTCCCCTGAGCCTCCTTTTCTCCAGACTAAACAACCCCAGCTCTTTCAGCCCCTCCTTATAGGACAGACCCTTCTCCAATGCAACTGCTCCTCTCTGGACATGCTCCAGCCCCTCAATGTCTTTCTTGTTGTGAGGGGCCCAGAACTGAACACAGGACTCAAGGTGTGCCCTCACCAGTGCCCAGTACAGGGGTATGGTCACTGCCCTGGTCCTGCTGGCCATACTATTGCTGATACAGGCCAGGATGTCATTGGCCTTCTTGGCCACCTGGGATGGCTCATGTTCAGCTGCTGTCAACCAGCACCTGTGGATCCTTTTCTGCCAGGCAGCTTTCCAGCAGCTCTGCCCCATCCAATAGCACTGCCTGGCATTGCTGTGACCAAAGGGAAGGATCTGAAAATTTACCTTATTATTTGCCTTCCTCATCCAGCTGGTCTCAGCCCATTGATACAGCCTGTCCAGATCCCTTTGCAGATCCTTCCTGCCCTCCAGCAGCTCCTGCCCAACTTGGAGTCACTTGCAAACTGACTAAGGGGGCACTCCATCACCTCATCCAGATCATGGATAAAGATACTGAACAGGGTTGCTTGTCCCCAGAACTGAGCCCTGGTGAACACTTTGGAAAACTTGTGACCAGACACCAGCTGGATGTAACTCCATTCTCCACCAGGTGCCCCCCAGGCAGATGTTCACCCAGTGAACAGTACACCCTTTCAAGCCATGAGCAGCCAATTTCTTCAGGAGAATGTATGGGAAATGGTGTCAGAGGCTTCACAAAACCGCAGGTATGTACATCCACTGCCTCCTCATCTGCTAAGCAGATCAGCTTGTCTTAAAAGGAGATCAGGCTGTTCAAGCCGTCTGTCTTAGGCTCATGCTGGCTGGACTGATCCCCTGTTTGTTTTGCACATGCCACACGACAGCACTCAAAATTATCTGCTCCATTAACTTCCCCAACACCAAGAGCAGGCTGACAGCCTACAGTGCTCCAGATCCTCCTTCCAAATCGTCTTGTAGATGGACACCACACTGGATGGCCTCCAGTCAGCTGTGACATTCCCAGTTGCCTATACTGGCAAGTGATTGAAAGTGCTTCTCTTGCCAGCCCCCTCAGCACCCACGGGTAGACACCTTCCAATCCCTTGGACTTGTGTGTCCCGCCTGGATTTCCACCTCAATTATGGGGGCTTCATTCTGCTTCCCATTACTGTCTTCCAGCTCTGGGGCCCAGATGCCCCAGGACAATTCATATTGCTGCCAAGGACTGAGGCAAAGAAAGCATTATTACCTCTGCCACAGTGATATTTCTCTCTGTATCCGGTAAAGGGTGTCAGTTCTCCTTAGCCCTTGTTCAGCTGCTAATGATTTTTTTTAATTATCTTTTACAACAGTAGCCTGTACAAATGTAACAATAAAGCTGGTCACTCCTGAGATTTTTGGCACGTGTTGTAGAAGAGTACACATTTGACCTACTAGGATATCATTAAGCAAAACAAGTAGTATGTCTGCTATTATATTTATTAAAAATGTGAATGATGCTCAGAAGTATGCTTTTAAATTGATTTGGGAGAACAGAACTGTAAGTATTAAGAAATGCAGCCAGTCTGTTTCCTTCAATGGCTCCTGTGTTCCGCTGATCATTTCAGAAGGAAAAAGAAAAGACCCTGCAAGGAAAGTATTACAACCTTGGCTGAAAGAAAAATAAGTATGTGCCAGAAGATGTAAAATTCTTCCTACTTACTTCAAGTGTTTATACATATTTTAATGGTTTGTGTTGCATTGCGATGAATTTTCTAGTCAAATGACATTCACATCAATTCCAAGCCAATCTTAAGATTCAGACTTCTGCTGTGGTGAAAGTTCTTTGGTCCAATTAAATATTGCTTTTTATTATTCCACAAAACAATCATTTCCCTGAGATGCTAAAAGAGAAGCTATTCATCATGAACAGCATTTTCTATCTCCTTGCATTCAGTTGAAATTCTTAGGGTGCAGAGGTTGAACTCCTCTGGTGAGAACATCTTTCAAATGCTAAGATCCAGGTTTTTTTCTTCTTTAAGTTTGTCGTTTTCCTTATTGTCTTGTATACTCACCCCTTAAATTTATCTATAGATGTTTGATTTTTTCCCTTTATTATTTCTAGGCAGTATTCCATTGAAATTTCTGATTGTATTTTTTCTACTGAGGCACTATGTGTAGCAAAAGTGGTGAAGACTTTCTTGGCCTTTGTATTTTATAAATGTAAAAAGGCCATTTTTGGAGGAGTTCGAGGCTGGATTTGACTGCCTATGCACAGAAAGACATTAGTCATACAGCTTCTTCACACTGACCTCAGAGGTATCTTAGAGTGTGATCTGGAACTGATGCCTAAATCTCAGTGAGCATGAGCTGGTTCCACTTGTAGAGAAGACGGTTCCTCCATGTCACATTATCCTGCCCCACAGTGACACCTCCAAACAGCACTTCAGGGAAAACTCGGGTGCCTTGGATGGTCTCAGACCACCTAGCAGTTGACAGAGGACAGTCTGTGCCTCCCTGCTCCTCTCCCGGCCACGAGCTTAACCTCTCACTGCTGCCACCTCCAGAGTCCTCATCCTACCCTGAGCTGATCATGCAGAAAATAAGCCATTTAGAAAAGTGAATAATTTCTCTACTTTGTACTGCATTAGTTCTAAAAGATCTGTCTACCTCACATTAATTCATAAATGAGAGTCCACATGGAGAAAGGAATTGAAAAACAACTTGAAAAAAATCTGAAATATTTTCTCTTTCCGTAATGAAAGTACTCCTAAATTTCTGCCTCCTAATGATTTCCGTCTGTGCATCCAGGATTTGAAAATACTAAAACTGTCATACAACCCCCTATATATAAATTTAAATACAACTCCAAACAGACCTATGTTCCTCTATTCCATTGATGTTTATCTCTTTATCACTCCTTCATCCAGCTGCATCTTGTTAATGATAAAACAGAAAGACTTTGAAAGGATTTTGACATTGTTAATTTAAATGTTAGCACCTTAAGATGAGTTCTTGTAGTCAGGGTAAGCACTAAATTTGCTTGGGTTTTTTAGCTAGAGACTTACTAGCTAATGACAGAAAGATCTCTTTCATGTGTAAAAATATGATACAATCTGTGGAGTTGATGTGAGACTTGGAAGGCCACTCCTAGAACCTCCTCCAGTTCTGGGAAAACAAATATTAAAACACATATATATGTAGTTCAAAGCTAAGTGAAGGACTGTGTTGGTAAGGTTATGTTAGTTCTTTGTCCTGTTAGTCCTTAGGTCTCCTTGCTGGGATGGTTCTGTGTTCAGAATCGTTATTCTGAATTATCAGGTCAGTCATTGTAATGGTTAGTATCCAAATGAGCAGAACTACATGACGTTGTTTTCCTCCAAGGCACTGGCATCCATGTAAAAATGCCAAGTCTTTGCAAAAGGCTTTCAAAAATCAATACATTTGCAATCTCTATAAAAGTGACAAGAAATCAGATGACAATAAAATTACCATGTAGTACACATAGGCACACACACCATGTAAGTCTAGGTTGACTTATGGATACCCTTAAACTAAAAATAAATTTATCTGTGCTTTTGCCTGAAGAAAACAGGAACTTCTCACAGATGCTGTGCATAATTTTTCAGGCTACACCATGTCTGCACCCAGCAGCTCTAACCAGAGAGTACAGAAAAGGAAACTCATCCTTTTTATCTGGTAGTAACTCAAATGGTCATAGTCATGTTTTGTAAATAAGAACATAAATTTAAATAAATTTTAAACCTTTTGACAATATATCCCATACAGCATAACATTCATGATACACAAAGAAAAAACCCAAAAAGATATTTTACTGCATGAAAATATGCCTGTTCAAATAAATTTTTATTTTGGTGACAAGGAATTGTTATTTCGGTATACAAGGAATTGTTATAGCACCTAGAATTTAGTGAAGATTTGAGGTACTCTAACTTTGTTCCTCGCAGCTCAGGGATAAGCGTTTGCATCTAGGTGAGCAGAAGCCAAATTTTGTGTAAAACAACTGTCATTTCTTTGAGTGTCCAGGCAATGAGTGGACTAAAATTGAACAGAAGGTAGGTTGCATTCTCACTGTGAGTAGATATGAGTAAATATTGTCCTTTTTTCCTTTCCACAAAGATGCTTGTAATTGTGTAACTGTGTAGAAACTGTTTGTTACTACCTTACATGCACAAAACCCCAGTGAACAGAGTGAGATATCTGAATGCAGTATATTGTAAGTGCTTTATTGTAAGCATCAGTAACTACATCATAGACAATCAGAAATGACAGTACTGTAACTGGGCTGAGGCTTTAGTCTCAGGCTGATTTAATCCTATGATTGTTTAATACACAGACTTGCCTGCAACCTTACGTGAGAAAAGTTTGAAGAACATTCACCTGCTTTCCCAGATAACCTCATGTTAGAATTAACCTCCTTAGGTTCCCCATCTGACTGGCTTGGAGTCAGGTTCCATATGAGAACAGTAGGGAAAGAGAGGCTCTGTTGAGTTTCTTTCAGCTATGCTGAGGAGGAGATGATTTCTCTCCTTTGAAGACATGCAACTAGCCTCAACTACATCAAACAACGATTAGAAGAACCTGCATGACATCCTCTGTTTCTCATTTGCAAAAATTATGTAATCATCATTACTTTTTTTTTTTTAACACTTACGGCATACCAGAAGGAAAAAGCAATGCAAATGTGTATTTATTACCATCCATTGTGATCTGATGCTTAAATTAGTATCTCTAACTTGCAGCAGAAACATAATTTCTAACCACTGATTAATTTATTTCATATAATACTTTTCTATTTCCCTCTAATCTGTCTTCTTCTCTTGATTGTCTGTTTTCTTCCTTTCTTAGGCTAAAGTTAAAATGGCTGCGACACCTGGCTCGGAATTGCTCTTCCTCTTACTTTTTCCCCTGAAAATTTCTCTAAAATCATGACTTCGTCTTCTTCAGAGACACTCATTTCCAAAGCACAAGGAGAATGGTCAACTATGACTATGCAGGACATCATGATCTAGAGTCTGAAAGACACCTGTTTCATATGACTAGACCGAGCAAAGAACCAACAAAGGTAAGAAAATTTTCCTTCATGGGAAATAGATTACATGGGTCTTCACCCTGAAGAAGGGGACAAATGGGGCCTTGAGGCCAGAAAAATTGTAGAGATTCATTAAAGCTGTGTGGCATAAAGAAACTGAATAGGAAATTAGTAGTTTCTCCTTCTTGTAATAGAGAATTTGACCTTATAATAAAATAGAAATTAAACACCCGATTCAAAACAAACTCAAGTACTTTTCACACAATGTATAATTATGTTCTAAAACTGCTCTCCTCAGGTGACAGTCTGCTGTGTTTCAAAAAACACTTGATGAAATTAATATAAAAAAATTCTCGGATCACCACGTGGATTCAGTTAGGTTTTTTGAAGTCTGCTATCATCTCTGGGCAGAAAGTAAGTCACAAATATTTCTATAAAGTCTCAGCTGGACAAAAGAAGTACTGAAGTTGAAAAGTAACTTTTTCCTTTTGTTGTCACAGTTTTGTGTGGTAAGTGAATTTTAGTGAAACTGCTTTGAGTTGATTTGATTGTCAATATTTTTGTACCTGGTGAAGAAGCAGGGAAAGAGAAATTCAGGAATTCTGACCTCCTTCTTTAACTAGATTTTTTTACCCCATGTAAAAATTAAAGGATTGCTATCTTGCTCCTATGAGTTACTGATTAACAGGCAAACTCGCAGACAGAAACAAACCTAATGAGAAAATTAAAATTAATATTTGTAAAGTATTAGCCAACTGAAAATCGATGCAGCCTATAAAGGTCAAGCCTCTTAAGGCATGGGCACACTCTGCATAGACTAATGGGACATTTCCTAAACAGCATTCTTGCCATTCACTGGAAGATAAGTAATTAGACTTTATCTCCAGCAGATCTCTTAGTACCTGACAGTTTTAGGGACAGTAATTTCTCGGGTTTTTCTGCTTACATCTGTTTGATCAAAAGTGATGGCAATGATTTGTGGATTTATGGATGAGCAAGGTAGGAAACATCCTGAGAATTAAGTCATGCAGTACCTATCAGAGCTCCCCTAACATCTTTCCTTTGCTTCCTTATTCATCCTGTTTTTAGGGTCATTTGTTCTTTAGGTAAAATGAGTGGTTTTGCACCAGATTAACAAATTTTCAAGCTCTGCAAACCCTTCTTTTGTGAAAGTGAGAGCAATAATACCATTAAAAATGTCCAGGCACAACCAGAATGTCCCAACAGATGTTTGACCCCCTCGTCAAAAAACCCTTTCCAATTCCTCAAGCACCTTTCTGAATCATTTTATGGGAGGTCCTGGGGAAGATGGCCAAACTGTTGTAACTTAAAATAGGAAGAAACGCAAAGAAACTTTTTAGGACACCTGAGTACAGCTGTTCTTTATCTTGACTACGAACTGAGTGAAAAAACATTTCTGAGACTCTGTGCATTGTTACTATTTTCTTAGGAATTTATTCTGTAATTTGGAATAGAGTTTTCTTCATTAAATGGTGTCAAATGGCCTCTCTTCCTAATTACTTCTTGCCAGTCCAAACATTGTACAGGAAAGCATATGAACTTAGTGACAAACATCAAGGCATTCAGTTGTGAACTCAACCCAGATGCCTTTTTTTTTTCAATAACTGAGGTTCTTGCCCATTCATTGTGCTCATATAAATCCTTTCCTCTGCTTTTTTTTTTTACTTTCTTAGTGTTTTAAATTCCCTCCTGCATACCATTGAAATAATTTTTTGTGAATTACAGAGGTGCCAAAACCTCTTAATCCCATTCTTCTAAATCCACTGTGAAAGAGTAGAGAGACTCCGCCTTACACAGTGGAGTAAATCTCTAACCCTCACAGGGCTCATTGGTTTTACTTAGTAACATGCTCCAGTCACTAGAGTTGCTCTGGGAAAATTGTTTATTTCTGGTGGAGAAAGAGGGGATAAAATAGGTCCAATTATGTTTTCCTGTCCTTTTTTTTTTCTTTAGCAACAAGAAAATCAAAAGCATTATGCTTCAGTCTTTGGACATTGGCCTTTGATTCTTTTGTCTCTGCTATTTCAATGAAATAGAAAAGGAAACAAGAGGCAGGCAAAGACAACAAAAACTGAATACCCAACTTTTTGGTGTATTTTTCACCAACTCTAAATATTATGTTGAAAAGCTATTAAACCTTTTAACCTAAAGGTCAAAAGTTTAACTTTCTGAATTTAAAAATCTAATTTTCATTATATTAAGAAAATGTAGACAAAAATATACAGTGCAATCCCAAAAATTACATGCATCAGGCAAAAAATATTTCTATCTTGAATTAAATAAATAAATAACTGAACAAGAGAAAACAAATCTAAATTCTGTCAAAGCAAACAGGTATAAAGAAACCTCCATTTCAGCTAAATAGTGTAGAAAAATAGGTCCTTCTAGTGTGCTGCCCATCTTGACCTTCAGCAGACATCTAAAATAGCTGCTTTTAGCATGCAATGTACCTAAGCTTCTACTCCCAGCTGACAGTAGGGGAGCACAGAGTGACTTAGACAACTGTGTGATGTAGGTTTCTAAAGGTGAGGGTTATACCCAGAGTCATGCAAACCCTACTACAAAAGTAAATTATCAGCACTGGTAGACACCATGGAAATTAGCACAGTCTCTGTGCCTAATAAACCACATTGAACTGCTGGAAAGACTGCATGGGGCTTTAAAGGCATAAAGTGATAAAAGCATTATTTTCTGGGTATGAGAGAAAAAATTGGGTTGCTTATATTTTTTCTTTCTCTCATTTCTGTGCAAGATTCTGTAGAGTTGACAGTGTTTGCATATCTCCCTAGCCTAGCCAGAAACACAAGACAAGAAGTATAGAGGCCAAGATATTTGGTGATGGGTGGGGTTCACTTGGATATTGTTATCCTTACAAGTTTAGTGAACCCCACAGAACAGAGGTTCCTAGGAGGCTGATCCAGGACCTTTGTGAGCTTTGCTGTTCTGGCTGTCTAAATTATAACGTCTGTAGTGCAAAGACTACTTTTTTAGATCTTCATTTCTACACAGCTGAGCACAGCACAGCCCTGATTTGTGCTGCCTACGCTGCCAGAGTACTACTGTACTACTGCTACTACTACTACTACTACTACTACTAATGTAATGATAATATAATAATGATTAGTCTTATGATAAGTCTTATGCAGTCTCATTCATACTATGCAACCAAGTTTATATAAAAATTTGTGTTAAGAGAAACAGATTGGTTTGACATTCAGTAAAGCAAGAAGCTTTGAATGACATAGACGTAGGGCTGTCATGAACATGCAAAACATTGTGATCATTGTCATAATTCGATAACTTTATTTGAAACGAGCTGGCCATAAAATAACTACTTATCAGTACAGAAAGTCATTGTGATACCAGCTATAAATACCAAATGTAACTCAAATTCAGCCTTAAAATGGTCCTGTCAAGTAATTTTTAATGAGGTAATACGCTCAAAAATGCCCTTGATTCTCATCATGTTTCTACATGTAACCTGTGAAATAGCAGTTTTTCAAATTTGAGATACCGTCTGTATTAGTTGGTACCAATTTGAACACAAAATAGGATGAAACTAATCTTACATTTTCAATGTTCTTTAGCTGTTTTGCGATTGTTGTGGAAAATGCAGGCAGATTCTTTTGTTGTTGACATCAGAAGTGGGGGTCACTCTGGGCCTGCTGAGTACATTCTGAGCTCAAGCAAAAATTGATTTCCTTTTTTAAAAAGCAGCTGGCATTACAATGAGTAGCTTTCTTTCGATTTTTCTTTTCCACTGAAGCATTCAGTGAATGCAGCAGGCATAATAGGCTGAAGTAAACAGTGTCAGGTTCTGTTATATCAAGAGATCTTTTAAACTAAGCAGACAAGCTATCATCAGTGCCTGAAACCCTGTAAATGGCAGCAGAGACTGAAAATGAGTTTGTTTCCTGACAAGTGTTTTGACGACATTTTGAAGAATAGAAGGAGATGCTTTGCTAATTACTGTGGCTGCCACATGTTCAATCATGATACTGTTTCATTAATGAGCAAATATAAACAGCCTGTGTAAGGAAGTAATAGAATTAAGGATTCAATGAAATATGTGCCAGCGCCTCAGACCATCATAAACAAGAAAAATATAGATGTATCCCCTTTCATTTTGCCTGTGCTCACCTTTATTCATTGAAGGAGCCACTACATGTCTCAAATGCTTTGGTAAAGCAAGAGCTGTCTGTGGTAGGGCAAGCTAGGAACAAGTACGGAAAGGATAGAGGTGATTTTTTTGTCAATAAATTCACACGTTTGGGGTAGATATCCTTTGACAGGAGTGCAAATTAAAAACAAAAGCAGTATTTATAGCAAGAGGTGCAATCTGGCTTTCTGCACAAGGTCTAGCTTCAGTCTTGGTGAGGCATTACATTAGAAGACTTGCAAAAGCACAGACAATTTGGATTAGACATGTTGCAGCAAGAGAGTCTTAATAATGCATGACAGCTGGTACACAGTGCTTCAGCTGACCACTACTCTTTCTGCAGTGGGCTTAAAAAAGGGAAAGTTTTGTCTAGATTCAGAGTTGGCTCCAAGTAGTGGAGCAACTTTTCATTCATTAAGAAAAATACNGTGAAAGAGAATAAAGGGGGGAAAGAAGATGCGTCTGTTTGCTTTGTGAAATTCCTGGAATTTTGTTTACATAGAGTCCCTAGCAGTGTTTACATACAGAGCATATCCAAAGGCTGTGTTCTCCTTTGAGAGAGAATATTCTTAAAGCTTCTTTGGTGTCCTGCAATTGTCAGTTCGAGCCCCCTGCCCTGTTCTTCTTCACTTTCTTCCAAAGTACACATGCTGCTCAGATTTTTTTAACTCATGTTAAAAAAATCTATTTGGAAAAATTATATTTTTAAAAATCAACACCAATTTAAAATAGTATTGATTTTTTTTTTTTTTAGAAAAGGTGTATCTTTATGTAGTTTGACCCTTTTGAAACATTTGTAATAGCATGAATAATAAGACAGTGTGACTAAATGACACTCAGAAATAGTTAATGAGAAGACATTAGCTAAATATTATGTAAATGGTTTAGAATGGGGAAAGCACGTTAAGATATCACGGTGAAAATATCAAAGTGATAAAGTGGCTGGTAAAGAAAACAGACTTTCAGAGAACTTAAACACTGCGAATCACATCAAACTGACTAGTTATAAGATTAGGTATAAGATGTGATGGAAATATACTGAAGTTGCATACCTCAAACGGCCCATCTCAGTATTTAAATTAGGTAGAGTTTGGGGTTTTTTCTAATTTATTTTAGTCTTTTTCTCCCAAAGTTTTGTTAAATTATTGTTTGTTACTACATAGAGTCAGCAAAAACCAAGACTGGGATAGTTTTTTGGTTTACATAAGCATATATATACATACATACATACATACATATATATATATATATATATATATATATATATATACACACAGTGTAAGGAAGATGTCAAGAATATCAATGAAAAATAGCTATCCTAAATGTACCTATAAACTACATGTGTAGGTTCAAAAGTTTCTTTGTTTTTACTCACTGAAGTTACAGATGGGGCAAGAGATTGTACTCCTTTGACACTGGAAGTGATCTCTTTCCTTGCTATGAGGTGTGGCCAACCCTTACCACTCAATGTGTAGGCAAGTTTAGAAT
>VWZS01009478.1:235884-256407 GCA_013397075.1 Rhabdornis inornatus
TTTAGAAAACTAATGATTAAATTAGTTACTAAGATTTATATTGGACTCTAGAGCTGGAATCTAGTGTTAGGACCACTGTATTGCTGGAGCCTCTGGGGAGTCTTTGAAGACACAGCTCAAAATACAATTTCTCTTTTGACATTAATGCTGGGTTACAGGACATCACCCTACTGCCAGAGCATACAAGAAGACGGGCTGACATTTTCAAACAGTGTTGAAAGGATTTCAATAATTTCTATGAATCTTCTGTTGCTTTTACCATAAGCCTCTGGAAAACAGATATAAATTATTTGTCTAGAGGAATTATAAGAGTTTCCTTGCATAAAAATGGGCCCTTTATAAATTAAGAGAGTTTTGTTATTCATTTGTAGAGATCCACCTTAAGGAAATAATTGCATTTATATTAAAAATCTTCATCTCATTATATGCTTGACCATATTATATGCTAAAATAGTGGGTAATATTGAGAACTTGATCTTGACCAAAAAGGAGTTTTACAAACAAATGTAAGAGGTATTATTCTGTAACAGCCTTCTGTTTTGGGCTTTTTTTTTTAATGACATCTACATTTGTTATATTCCTGTCAGCTACTGTTCAAGTTGCTCCTTTTGACCCAGTACAGTAATCTGTGTGGAGAGCACTGCAGATAATTGTCAGGCTATATGAATTTTGGGTCTGATGCAACAAAAGACATGATGTTTTACAGAACTGTCCAGGGTGACTTGTTTATTTGGGACAGGATACAAATATCCTCAGATGATACTTCTATCATAAAATGTGGGATCAGTAACACTGCTGTAAATTTTGTTTTTCCAGAAGTCTTTAAGGCTGCTGTCTTTTGTTCATATTTGTATTAACCTTTCTCTCTTTTTTTTGTTGTTTTTCTTGGCGCCTAGGTCCAAAACTTATTGACCTGGGGTTGTAATTTTCTCTGAGTTTCCATAAATGAGAAGATACTTTAGAGTTTCTTAGTAATGCCACATCTCTTTGTTAGCAATGTTTCGGAACCTTTTTCTCATGGTAGGACTTGCCACAAGGTACAGGGGTAGCTGTGGCTGCAGAACCACACTGTGGTCTGGTTTTACAAAAGAAACCTTTCTTTGTCCATATGTACTGGTCTTTAGAGTGTCTAAATCTCCGTGGCAGAGATCCAAGACTGAAGATGTAACCCTACAAGTGTAACCCTACACTGTGTCTGAGCCACTGTTGTGATGCCTATAACAAATAACTAGTGAGTTGTTTTTTCTTTTCCCAAACACAGTATTCACATAGGATTAGGGTTTATGCTTCTGGTGACAAATTGCGTTTAAGAATATTTTGGTGTTATAGTCTATATCCTATGCATACAGCTGAACAGAAATTAAATTTTTAATAATTATATTTTTTTTAAGTTTTCTAAGGGGCAAAAGGACCTATTCAGGGTAATTTAGAAGGTCATCTGAGTCCTTCCAGGATGACCCTTTTGGCTGACTGGATTCTACTGATAGCTTCTGTGAACAATTTTGTCATTAATATTGCAGTCAAAAAGCACACTCTGTGTATGGACATCACAGACATATAGACATCACAGGTATATACTATAGGTCCTAAAAATGGGGCAACAAGAGGTTTCCCTCCCTTCTCTGCACCACACCTTTCTACTGTGGCACTGAAAATCTGATTTTTGTCATACCTTGGGAAAGACATACCAAGCAGGCATTTCTGTGCGCTTATACTTCTGAGGAGAATGTAATTACTGAGGAAATTAACTTCACTGCCAAAGATTGTGGTGTCATGATAATTTAGAGTAGTAGGAAGGATGTTTTCTGAGCAATCACTAATCTTGTTTTTCCCTTTGTTTTTGGTTATCACATAATATCATTCATTAAAAGTGATAACAAGAATTGCTTATCTTTAAATTTCCTACCCAGTCTTACTTTAACTGAGTTAAAGTTTTGTTGGAACAATATATTACAGTCATGCTCAATTGACTTTCCTTATAAAAGTGATAAATCTTTTGTCCAGGTTTATTCTTAGCAGTTCTAGAAACTGCAAAAAATACACATAGCTGGTTTCTTGCTAAAATAATTGTCCATGTCAACTCTAGTTTTCTGGCACAACCTTTCTGAGGCTGATGAGAAGCAGGTTACTGAATTTCTTTCGTAAGAGAAAGCAGTCTTTGCCTTTGGAGTCAAGAGAAGGTTAGCAGAGAGCAAAGGTGTAGACTTCCACTCTTATCAAATCCTCTTCTCATTTTTTACTGATTTTTCCCACTGTGATTTGCAGCAAGAAAACATGTTGACTTCCAGGGCAATTGTTTTCCTTCTGTTTAAGTTCAGTGTTATAGCTACTGGTCATAACAGAACAAATATTTCGGTCGTTCTTTCGACAAAACCCTTTTGTATGGGTTAATCCACAGTGAACAGAGGAAATTTCATTAGTTTGGATCCATAGTGCTTTTTTGTAATGTCTTCCCTTTGGATGGTATGAGGGAAGTTGTTTGTCAAGACCCTCTCTCCTTTCAGAACATGGAAGAGTGTAGTGGAAGAAAGCTTTCACCTTATTTACAGTCTGTTCTGTAAATTAGACTACTGAAAATGCAGCAACATTATGCTTACTAAGGAGATGACTCATTTAAACAGCATCACTGGTTATAGCTATTATGTGAGCAAATGGAACCAAAAAAGCAGAAATAAAGATGAGTTGCATTTTCCTCATCCTGAGCTTATGAAATGTGTGCTGGTCTATGAAAAAAAATGCCCTGGCTTCCCAAGGCAATGTGTTTTAAAACAATCATATAAGAAGAAGGGTTATGAAACTATACCACTCACTGTTCACCCAAAAAAGCTTTTACCTGGTTTGCTGGAAGAACAGTTAATTAAGAGCAAAGGCTCTGTCAGTTGCAAGAAATGGCATAAATACCATTTTGCCAAAGTGAAAGATAAGTTCAATCCACACAAACACTTAGACACCCAGACAGCATTACATGAGTGCACAGGAATAAGATGAAAATAGCATTTTACATTATAAGTTCATTTTTACTGAAGCATTGAAGTGTCACACGACCTTGTATCTAGACCTTAGGATAGCAATCAGGCAGAGAAATATGGCTATTTCATGGAGAAGAAAAAATGCTAAAATTGATCCAGTCCTTGACTAGTGATGACGAATGTAGTACACAGGTATCATACGCAGAAGTTTCTATTTCAACAGTCTCTACTCATGTGTGTTATGAAAATGAAGACTGGAAGTCAGGCTGAAATGCCATTTGTCTGTCTCTGAATAGTAGCCCTTTGGCTGGCAGAAAAATTCACCATAGCGCACAATGTTTAGGATTTTGCACGGCCTCAACATCCAGAAGTCTTCGACAGTGTGCAGTCTGTGTAGGTCTAGGCAGGGAAGATTCTGGAAGAACTGGAAGTTAGGTGCATGTAGGAAATGGCAAACATAAGCAGTGTTTGCATAAGTCACAAGGTTGGTGTTGCAGGTTGGAGCATGCACACTGACTAACAGATTCTGTTGTGCTCACAAGTGCTACTGAGAAACAGCCAGCTATGTCAAACGCTTCTTTCCTCAACTAATGATACACAGAACTGTTTTATAAGAAATTATCCATCAAAATTTAATTATACTAGTTTGTATTTCCAAACTTGTTAGAAAAAACCTTCTGTAAAATCTGCTTGTTTTGAATTGGAGTACCTAGGGCAAAAATTGAATAGTGCTGTCCCAGAGGGGTGATTGCAACTTCCTTGGTCTGCTTTGAAATTTGGGGAAAACACGGCTGGAAGAAGAAAGAAGATGTATCAAAAAATGTACAAAAGGGCAGT
The DNA here is from genome assembly GCA_013397075.1 of Rhabdornis inornatus. Taxonomy (NCBI): domain Eukaryota; kingdom Metazoa; phylum Chordata; class Aves; order Passeriformes; family Rhabdornithidae; genus Rhabdornis; species Rhabdornis inornatus. Next base: position 239,691 of record VWZS01009478.1, read on the forward strand.
TCCATACTGATTTCTAAACTCTTTCTTATTTCACATTCCCACATATATATCCCAATGCAGTTTTAAGAATCCTAAATATTTGCAACAAGCCTATGCACTCTTAAACACTTTTTTAAATGTTCCATTTTCACAAAATATCCAAGAGACAGTCCTGAAGTGTGAAACTGTTTGTTTATCTTTATATATCTGCATTTATACAGATATATCTATTTACGCATCTATATATTATATGCATTGGAGATATAAAATCTGGGCAAAACTTTAGACTCTCCAGCTTTGCTTTGTTGCAGGATTGTCTGCTGAAGCTAAGTGATAAGTCTTCTGCTAAATCCTTTAAATCCTGAAGCCAGCAAGGGCAATATTCATGGTGCTGGGAGGCAGTAAATGATGTTATCTTTAAATCCAACTAAATTTTTAATATTGCAGACCTGAAATATCTTTCACAAATACTTTTGGATAGTGGAATTTATGTAAACATCTCACAATAGTTTTGAGTAGTTGAACTGGACAAGGTAAATCTCTTTAAATGGGTGCATTACTACTGAAAAGTAAAAATAAGCCTTCATAACATTCAAGATTTCATTGAATCCTTTAAAATTAATAAAAAGAAAAAAATACAAATAATAGGAGTCAAACTTTCTCTGGTATGTGTCCTGAGACAAGGTTCAAGATGTCAGCTGGAGCCTAATTTTGAAGAGGCACTAAAGAGCTGTGGTTATAACACTAGTGCTTTGGGTTGTTAGATAATAGGAATTCCATCTTCTCAAGAAGTTGCTATAATAACAATATTTTAAGGAAAAAAAAACTTATTTGTTTCCAAGCTTTGCTGACAAGATTTCACAGAAAAAGACAAAACAGTGTTTAGCCTTTCTTTTTTTGCTGTTTTTCTGCTATACCAGTTCAGGATACAGCTATCAACTTCACCATGCTTGTGTTTTCTCACATTTTATTCCACTATGTTCTACATGTTTTTATCACTTAAATTTTAATTATAACAAAATTATCTGAGTCCTCATATAACATACTTTCTCATGGAAAATCTTTCATTTAAAAAAGTAAATACGGGATAACAACATGAACTTCTCAGCTGCTAAGAGTCAGATAATGGTTCCTGCTGTGCTAAAGTGCTATTAATAGTGTGCTTTTTTTCTAGTTAATATAGTCAGTAAAAACTTTACAGATATTGTGTGGAAGTTGGGTGAAAGCTAAAGATCTGTAGACTACTGTGGCTGGTTTGTTACAGTTTCGGGGAATTTAATAAATAATTTTTAATTCATTTTATGTTTTCTGTCAGACAGTTAATGGCCTGAAGATTTGGAGATGGGCCTAAACTGGAGTGTTATTAGTATTATTCAATGTCTGCTAATGTTTTATTAACCTACTTTACTGTACAAATTCTACACTCAGAAGACTGCATCTAAGAAATAGGGTTCTGTTCTCTCACATCAATAGGAAATCAGAAAGCTTTGCTGTTGTCAGGGGAGTTGCTAAGCAAAATAAGGACAAGAACTTCGGCTTATGCTAGGCTGAAGGGTAGTGAAGTTTCCAGAAAAAAAGGCCCAGTGACATTTTCCTTTCCATCTGGGTGGTTAATATTGCAGGCTGCAGACCCTGTTGGTGATTTATTCTTTCTTGCTCCTGGAGCACTTCTGTGGTATATCTGCTTGAGTAACCTCCACCACTTGAAGCCAAAAGCCATCCATTTCTCACAGCACCTACCTTAGGGCTTTTAAAATTTCCTTTGCTTTTCAATCATAGCAAATTATTGACTTTCTCATTGCTTTTCTTGGTGATGTGACAACTTTATGGAATAAATATATTTTCTGATCCCTAATCTACTCACCACACAAACTCCTAAAGAATATTGAAATCATAGGCTTTTCATTGCTTGTTCCTTTTCAAACCTCAGTTTTGCTACTAGTACAGCCTTTCCCAATACCAGAAAGTTACAAGCTTCTCAAGGGATTTGTTTTCTATGCTTGTTCAGATGATGTCAATATCATTATACTGAATTACCAGGATATTATGGAATTTGAGTTTAACAAATGTTGTTAAAACATATTTTAAATTTTCGTACTTCCATTGAAATTTGTGCCAGGTGTTCATTAGGTAAAACGTTATAGGTGAATGGTTTAGTAGAAAGTCTGAGAAGAGTCTCTTTTTGCTGTTTTATGCCTTAGTCTGATTACTCATATGTAAGAGAAAAAGGAGGGAAGGCAGAGTTAAGTCTGGCATCCCTAGATGTGATATCACCTGACCTGACTGGGAAATGGTGACTGCAGACTACATTGCTGAAAATAATAGAACCAAAAAAAATCATCAGATATTCCATAGTGAACACTGGATACTCAATTTCTGTCTAGATGCCTGGTAGACTGGGAAGAACAGAACATTAGGTTCAGACTATTAAGAAAATGAACTTGTGGAAGTCTGTCATTCACGTGAGGCCAACTGAAAATCTAGCTATAATTTTTGGAAAATGTGAATATTAAAATGCCTTTATTTTTGAAGCTGGACACATGTAATCACATACAAAATAGCACACTGAAACATAAGGAAACTATTTTCACATCTAGAGTATAATTTTTCAATCTTTTTTTTTTTTTCATCTCAGTTCAGAAGTAACCTAAACAAAAAATCTGGATTTAACCAATTTTTGAAGTACCAGTGTTCTACATCAGCAATTAATATATATTGTCACTGATACATAAGCCACATGTCAAGAATAGTCCAAATGAAAACACTACTCTGACCACCTTTAGTATAGTATTTGCTTGGACAGAATCTGCTAGTGTAGCAGGGCAATAAACTGTACAATATGAAAAGAAATATGATAAACATTAATATTTGTCTAGAATGCAAGAATAAGATAATCCCTTTCTTATCATAATGCACAACAGAAGAATGCTGGTGCAAATGGAACATCCTTTTAATTTAGTAAAATTATGGCTTTCAAGGAATGGAAATAGCATAAAGTCGTAATTCAGTTTTCCTAGTAGGTCCAAGTTGAAACATAAGTGGTTCAGATTAGGTCTTCACAGAGTTTCAGTTTTTCTCAGCCATTTAGGAATGATTGTCCTTAACCTCAGGAGGTTTGAACTGTGTCTCAGCCTAGGTTGCAACCTCTATTAGACTGTCATTCATGCAAATGATAGAAATGTATTGCTGTGACAAATTTCCCCCAATATGATTGACAACCTCTGATAGTGAGTATGCTGGGCTCAGCTAAATTGCAGGCGGAATTTAACTTGCAGTAAAAAGTTATGTCCTGCCCACTATGAACAAAATTAAGAATTTTGCCATCAGCTCAAACAAAAATACCCCCACTACATAGTTTAAAAAATAATCAGGAATTATAATTCAGAGTTACATTGCTACAATTCCTCTACATTGTTATATTTTATTGCTTTCTTCTTTCTTTTCAGCCATTCACCATGTTATATTACCAATTTAAATAGTAAAGTGGAAATGTGCCACCATGAATGGCCTCAAATTTTAGCAAAATAGGGAGATCCATAAGGGGAAAATGCAGCAAAATGCACACGGGAAAATCACTAATAATTTCCCTGCTGTTCTTTTTTTCCTAGTTTAGTCTTGGAAGCATGGTTCTCTGGATCCACTCCAAATGTCCTTTTTTCCTGTGTGGGAAGGAGTCCCATGGCCTGTTCCAAGGGCAGTGACTTCAGTTTTTCCTACCTGACCAGAAGGCCTTCAAGAAGTATTGGAACTGTAATGGTTCACTCACAGAATTCAGACAGATATATGGTCTCTCATTCCAGTTTCCATAAGAATATCACTCTGAGAGTTTGTTGTAGGTAAATATGTACACCAAAGGAATTGCGTGAAATCCAGCTTTGACTAGTATAGGAGCCCTTGACAATTCCAGAAATTCAAAAGTTTACATAAACATTTCAAAGTTTTTGCTGGTTGACAGAGTAATCAGTAAAAACTGATCTTCTCACAATAAAGAAATAAAAGTTCTGCTGAACTGTTAGCTGTGAATGTGCTCAAGTGATAAAGAGAACCAGCTGGAGTGTGTGTCATTTGGTCTTCAGATTGGCCTTTAATTTAAAATTATCAGTAGCTTGTGTTCTAGAATAAAAATATGCCTTTGAGTATTTGTTTAGGATAAAAGCTTGGAATTTTTTTTTTAGTTTATTTTAGCTCTTACAGCATGAAAATGATCAGTAAACACATGTACTTCTTTCATCTTTTGGAAAATTAAGTTGCTTCAAATTTACACAGAAATTTTGGTCCCGAAGAGCTAATTTTGTTTCTCTGGAATAAGGTTATTTAATGTATACTTAATAAAATATCTAGAAAGATGGTGTGGATGAGTGAAAGTGAAAGCTGGAAAATATCTATTCAGAGACAATAAAGTAGAAAAAAAATTTTTTAAGGAGTTGCTCTCTTCACATATTGTAGATTACTTTCTGAATAACAGTTTATATGTTTTTCTGTATAGGCTGCTATGCACAAAACTAAAATACGTTATTTATTACAGACTAGGACTAAAAGTAAAGATGCTCCAAAGTACAGATATAATTTTTAATAGAAATTTACAACATTTAAATTCAGCTGGTGAATGGTGTAATACATTGAATATTCCCAGAAAGAGGCCCTAGTGTCTTGATATGCTAGGCTAGATAAAGCATGTGTCACTTAAGGAGCTAACTAATATATGTTAGAGAAAGCCTGCTCAGAGGAAGTGGTCTGCACAAAATAAAAGCAGTCATCTCATCCAGAACATAAACTTGGACTCTGAACACCTGACATGGTAGCTGGTCTAATGCACTGGAGCAGGTGTAGCTTGGCCAAGGTCTGAGCTGTAAATCTACTCTACAGAACAACACATTCATCTTTTTAGGCTCCCAGTTTCCCTGCCTCAAAATGCTTGAAAACCCTCTGTGTGCTGTCAAAATTCAGCAAGTCTCTACAAAGCATAGTTATGATAATTAAGAATAAAGGTGTGTGAGAAACTGTCATAAACACTACTAAAGTGGTGACATTAGTGCTTAGGGGTTTTGATTGACTCATTTTGGTGTATGCAGGGAGAAAATTCTAATAACTTTTTCTAATCAGGAAATCTATCCTGCACATAATTCAAGGAATTTAACTATCAGAAAAATGGAAAATCAGCTAGACCTTAAGGAGTTCACACAAACATGTCATATGTGATAGTCAAACTAAGTGATGTGGAAGACTTTTTAATTTTTTACTTGTTTGTAAAGAGTTATTTCCCACAGGAACTTAATTCTTTGACAGTCAAGGTACTGAGCATTAGTAAGCAAAGGAAATGATTGAAATTGCAACCTCCAAAGAGCAGCAGTAAATTCACTTCCTTTTTTTATCTTGCAATTCTCTTCCACTTCTGAAATTTCTACATGTTTAATGTGAAATTTAATACAATCTATTGGTGTGCTTTTTCAAGGGAACAAATCTGTCTAGCTGTCATTCTGGGTGTGCATGGGCTTCACCTCTTTCTTTCTTTCTTGTGCTGATAGGCTTGCTTCATTCATCCTTCAGCTCTGAATGTGCACAAGACTTGGGCTGCCTGGCTGGTTACGTCCCTGGCCCAAGGAAAACAAGATACCAGTCCTCTGCCAGATGAGGCCACATCCATAGTTAAGTCCCCAACATAAGCAGCATAATATAAATAGACTGAAAATGGAAAGAAGGCCTGTTTTTCCAAAGCTGGTAGATCTGACACCACTGTCAGAATTCCCTGATGTCAGGTTTTCCCTGGGGAGTCTTTACCACAGGATGTATTTACATATGGAGTAACATCTCCCTCCGTATTTCAGTGAGCTCCAGAAATTGTTTGTTACAGAACAGTCCTTCATGGAAAGCTGGATATCTCACAATCCATTCTTTGATAAATACGCTTATTAACCATGTTTCAGAACCAGCTATTTTCTCTGAACTGGGAGCCCAGGTACATGTTGGATTTACCCAGGATGTTTTTTCTGTCATACCATGTACAGAGACTGTGGAATCCATGTGGGTGTATCCAGAAATTTGTCCTTGAATGGCTAACTGTAATTTCTCTTGTGAAAGAAGTAGTTATTTTTTTTCCCCTTCCTATTCATTTGTTGGAAAAACACTTTTGTCTAAAAATTACAATTCAGTTGAATATCATAGGGAGAAGAAGGGATTTTAGATATCAACTAAGTATTCTCTTCTAAAATATTCACTGGTTTTGCTGGCTTTTGGTTATTTATACATCACTGATTATGTTTTTCTTTGCACTGAAGTAAGATCCTTTATACCTTCTTTTATGTAAATTCAGTAAAACTATACATATGCTGCACTATCATCCTGATGCTAAATATATTGTTATAGTAAAAGTGTAAAAGTCTCATTGGGCATTTTCCTGGTATCAAATGCCTGATAGTCTTCACCTGAGACCTTTGCTATATTGGTGGAGTCATTCAGAGATTCCAGTCTCAGTGGAAAAGCGGCTAAAATGTTGTTCTTTTTCCTTTGCCTATGAAAATTACCCTAGTATTTCCTTTAAAAGATTTTTCTAAAGAACTGAGAGGAAGAAACTCGGGTTCAATTCCCAGTACATGCTGTGCACCTTATCCTCTCCTGCCACAATATTTGGTTCTGCCACTGTATTTCCCACTTTTTTGTAATTGCAGCTCATGATTGTCCATTTATAAAGCAACCTGGGGTTTGACAGTTTCCTAATGAGATGTTACAAGCCCTCATTACAGCTACTTTCAAACATCTGAATGTGGTGTCTTTGGGGTTTTTTTTAGATCTTTTTTTTGTCATGGTTTTCACTCCAGTGAGAAGGTTAAGCAGGCAGGGATCCTTTTATTTCATTTGTAGCCCCTTATTTCCAGTTCTCCAGAGAGATGATTAACAGTGCAGTCCTAGAGAGCCTTCAGTTTTAAATGTTGAACTCCACATGAAGCAGTCAATTCCTCTTCCTTGTTCCAGTTGTAAATTTTGACAATTTAGAAATACATTTTCATTCTCAGGTACTGTGAAGAAGAGCTTTTCTCTAAATCTAATCTTTGGAGAACTGTCTGATGCTCTTTTCATGTTGTTTGGCAGATGTAGGAAACAACTGTTAATCATCCTTTGAGTCATACTTTACCAGCTGGATCAGAGGATCTTATTTTCTGGGAAGATTAATCTGTATGTTGCTGCCCCATAACCTACTTTGAAGCTTCAGACCTCATTCTCCTGGAGATACACAATGTCCTGATGGAGAGAAATCAGCTCCTTTGCTCACTCTCAGGCTTTTGTCAAGTCACTGACTTTGAAATGTTGCAGGACTCTAATATTCTAAAAAGAAACCAGTAGAAGTTTCAATATGGTCACCAAAAAGATGTGGCATTACTTGAAGTTTTGACCTTAATGTCACAGGGATATCAATCTTCATTTGCAAATTGGATGTCTTCCCATGGATTAGTTTTCAGGCAATAGAAACTGGTCTGCTGTTTCTACTGTACGTATGAAATAAATAAGCAAATATCTGTTGTAAGTGACTTAATTTTGGGGTGTCCAAACAGAAATACTTTGATATACCTATTTTTAAAAGTCAAATATGCAGTACTGCAACAATGTTCCAAATACATTATTGATTTACTCTAAAAAATATGTGCAAAGATTAATCTACACATATATGTACTAGGGGAAAGTAAGCAAACACACACATAGATACATTGAGTCACACACAGATGTGTATAGAAAGAAGTGAACATTGGCCTTTTTTTTCTGTGAGGAAGCAACCTTTTATCAAATATTCACATTGTCTATTGAATCTCCTACTATATTTAGCTTTTGTGACACAGTTCCTTAGCTTGAAAATATTGCTGTGGTACCTCTGCAATGATAGTCCTGAATATTCTAATAAACAATTGCCTATAGAACTTTTCCGCATCTTTTAAAGATTTTGGAAGCTATACAGCGATTGAGACAAGAAACAGTAAAAAAGTAGATTTTATGTTTGCTTAACTTAGCTGAAAGTCAAGCCAGTTATTGTGTCTCCCCCGAGGTATCAGCTAGTTGTTTAAATCAATTTTTTATCTGAAGGTCATTAAAGTTTCTAATTTTCTAAACACTTAGCTCAGGAAGTTGCTGATGATTTGGATGCTTCAGAGCTCATTGCTGTCTCTGACATCAAGGAGACTTTTGTATTTACCAGGTGGTGTAAAAACCTTTAATATGGTGAGGAAACAGACTGTTTATTTCCAAACTAGGCACCCAAAAAAGATTGCACATACTTAATATCTCTGAGATACCAGGCTCCGTCTATAGAACAGGTGAAGCAGAGAGATTTTACAGCCACACCTGATGCAAAAGTCTGAGGTTCTGCAGTGACAGGAAACTTTAGGTAGTGTGCAATAAGCATGACCATAACTTGAATAAAGGGAAACATAACGTTAGCAAAAGCATCAAATTAATACAGTGTTTTTTTTGTATGTACAACTCTCATTTGTGGTAATAAGCAGGTAGTGACCTGTAGAAAACAGTGTCTGATTTCACATCATGCCCAACTTAACTTTCCAAACAGACTAGAAAAGGATGATGATGAATCAAAAGGCCAATATCTCTCACTTGCCCAAAGATTGCATTTGTTGCTCCACCGTGAAATTGTATTATTCCAATTATAATTTAAATTGTTTTAATTATATTTTCTTAAACAATCATTTGCCAGTCAAAGTCCAGATAACCTCAGAATCTAATGAAAAGAATTATTTTTAGCTATACTTCTTAAAAGTTACGGATGTCTAGGTGGATTCCCATACAGTAAGTAAATGAGAAACAAAAAGAAATGTTGCCTTTTGCTTATATTGGGTCTATGAAACTTAGAAAATAACCTAATCCTGTACAAGTCCTGTGTGTCTTTTTTGGCTTGAGCAAAACTCAGATTTGCTATACCCTGCCTGATTACAAGCATAACACAGATGTGGATTATTCCTTTTTCCTTCTGCCTTGATACTTATCCTCACATCTGTGAAGAATCAGAACAGTTGTTAAGGTGACCTCTATTAAGCTTTTGGATGATTTGCTTAAAGCATCTAAATTGATATTCTTCATAAATTTTTATGTAGATGTAAGATCTTGACCTGGGGTTCTCCTATCATTCTGAGTGTTTGATCCCATCTAAAGCTTCTTTGTTACGAAGCCATTGAACTAATCCATTGTATGCTGCTCCTTAATTAGCAGATATATTAGTTTCAGATCTCAAATTTGGGACTGATGCGTTTGTCAAAAAATTTTGAAATGAGGGCCCAGCTCTGCTGCATCACTTCCATGATGTGTTACAGGGTGGTTTTTTTTTTAACTGTCACATGCACTGGAACAAGCCATTATTTTGTAATAGCAAATGCAAATACCCAGACTGTTACTGAGGCACTGCCTCCTCTGTGTTGGAAGCATGGTGCCAGACTGAATATAGAACAGGAATGTTTCAGCACACAATGGATTTCAAAGACACTGTGTAAATTAGCCATTTTCTCTCACCTCTGCGGTTGTCTCCCAAGTTCTGGAGCTGTCAGTGGTTTCCTATGGCACTGTCACTTGTTAAGAATACCTCTCTTCTTTCTTTAGACAGTGTAGGTCTAAAGACTGCACATCAGTCAGACTAGAGTGAAGGAGAGGTTTCAGGCTATCAGAGATTAGGAAACCCACACACTGTAATTTTTCTGTTGCAAATAAAGGATTTTTTCTCTTCTTTCATAGCTTTTTTTTCCTACATGGTTTTTACTTACCAATTTTTACTTGCACTGTCTTTTTAAATCTCTTTAATATGTTTGTGATTATTGCATTGATATTCAAAAACTGCATAATGATACCATTTTGTCTGCATATCCTAAGCACACATTTTGGAAAATATCCTCTGGGATGATTCAAAATAACCCTTTATTTTATGTTACTCTGTTGTCTGGTATCTGTAATACAGCTATTTTTCTTCTGCAGCTGATATAAAGTAAATGGAGAGGATTCTAATTTTACTTTGCTGGTGTATAAATGTGTCATTTCATACAACTAGCTGTTTTTCTTTGTTGTAACTTCTTTCCTTCTGTTTTAGCCTGCGGCTTCCCTTTTTATTTGATCAGTATAGTTTAGAGCATCACTTCTTCCCAGGAGAAAAACAGGATTTCAAATTGCTGCTCATGAGTCCTAAGGCGAACTGAAAGAGCGCTGACTGAATTAATGTTTCCTTTGCTGTTTTCAGGGCTTATTGGTTTTATTTCCTTTGCTCATGGATCTATTGTTTTTTTTCTACCTCTAATAAAATTCTTTATCCAAAGATTGACATTATTTTTTTCTTAGCAGTTTACAGTTCACCAGAATACAATTTGTTAACTAGAAAATTAATCAATCTGAATATTACCTGACACAAGAGATGAATTAAAATTGCACAAAGCCTAGAGTAACAAATTTCTATCTATATCATTAGAGGGAAAGCCATATAACTTGGTATTCGTGTTACCTAGCCAGTGTCCTCAGGAACAAATCTTACGGAACTGGAACTATTGCTATGAATTTCTTAATGTACTCAAATCCATAAAATTCTATAATTTTTTTTTTCTGTTTAAACTGGTTTCCTACAACACAACTATAATTAATAAAAATTTTAAAGAGAATCTTCTTCTAAAGCTGATTAAATTTCCACTGAGAAAACTCCCAGCATTTCTAGTCTAATATTAGAAACAAAATTTTAGACATCATTATTGTTTGAAGGAGTCTGTATTGTAAATTTGATGTTATAACTTTGAAGCTATTGGCAAATCTGGCATTGATCTTGAGATCAACAAAACCAACCTAGATTGAACACTCTCTTCTTTGTACTTATACAAAGCATAGATACATATATCAAGAGCATAGATATAGGTTCTTGATTCCCCACGTAAGTAATGTCATAAGCAGTAACTGAGACTGATGATTGTTAACTGAACTTGACAATGAAGATCTATTCTCCTTGCCTAATATTCAGATTGCAAGATCACCTGACAGAAAATTTTCTGTAGCACCGGGTTTTGTCTTAAGCACTTTTATATATAGGAAATGAGATATTGGTGCTCTTTTGTTTTCTATCCCAAATCCAACTAGATATCATACTACATTCCTTGAATTTAAGGAAATGTGTCTTAGAAGGGTATTACAGCTGCAAGAAGAGGCAGCATACAGACCATCTGACTCCAAATCTTCTTAAGACATCCTACTTGATATGTTTACAATGGGGATGGTGAGACACTGGTGGAAGTTGCCCAGAGAAGCTGCCACTCCTACGCTGGAAGAGTTCACAGTCAGGTCAAATGGTACTTTCAGCAACCTGATCTTGTGAAAAGTGTCCCTGCCCAAGGCAGAGGGGTTGGACGAGATGATTTTTAAAGATCCTTTCCAAACCAGCCATCCCATGATTCTGTTTTCCTGCATTCCACTGCCTTCCAGCTCACACAAAAGGATGATTCCACAATTCTGGACCAACAAGTCTGACCATCTGTCTTTCAACAATGACTGACACTTTTAGTGATATCATGCTTCCACTGATTTATTGATGTTCTTTTTTGAAATTTCTGATCCGGTAACTCCCTCTCAAACAATTTTTCATTTTTCATGTTGGCCTGGAAAGATTTTTTTTTCCAGGAAATTCTAACCAAATAGATACATGGGAAAAAATAAAAAGAGAATCTAAAGGAACTCTGATCACCTGTGAGGTGAGAAATAAAACTTTTTCACAATGTCATGTTGCCATAAAATGTACTTATGTTTTTTTCACATCAGTGAGAATATTGTTCGGGGATAGTTCACAAAGAAATATAAAGAAAGCTCTTTTTCTGATAACAATCTGTTTAGTGTTTTCCCTAAAGATGCTCTTTGCCATCTTTCCCTTGTTCATAATTATTTCACAATACCAAATGAGAAGATATGTAAAGTTAGGCATCAATTTCTGGTATTTGACACTGAGCATTTTAGAAATTATATTAAGTTGGAAGTCCATGTCTCTTCCACCATTTCATCATTGATTGAAGAGAGAGGAACTTCCAGTGGATACTCTGATCTCAGCTGGGCTGAATCTAGACCTTTAAATCTATTTTATATTCATTCTGTCAGGAGGACTTTAAAATTGACTCAGTGAAATGACATGTTTTACTTTCCCTTGATTAGATTAATATATTTGCAGTAAGTAGAGATGACAGGATCAGCTCTTTGGGTCTTCGATTATCTGTGGGAAGAATATGGAACTGCAGAGACTGAAAAATCAGGATTAAGCAGTCACTATGAAGTTCTGAATCTGACATTAGATATAACCTTTGACAGAAAAGTCAAAGTTTGAAGACATGTTTTATTATGACATTTCAGGTCAGGGTCAGACTTCCAACTAATTTTCCTTCTTCATATTAACACAAATGAATTGTGTTTGCAATAGTCAGTCTGTCTGGTTTTTTAAATTAACTCTGTATCAAGGCTCTGGCTAGGGGTTTGGTCTGTCCCTGCTGTGAGGGGTATGCTTATGTTTCTCTTCTTCACCCCAAAACCTCCATCAGCCTGCTGGTTATTGGTTCTGGGAACACAGACTCTCACTGATACTAAAGACCATTATAAAAAACAGAGGTCACCAGTATGTTGAATATCTACCACATGAAAGCATTTTAACCATCTGCAGTTTGCTAGAAGCCATGGGTATCACCCAGTCCAACACTGGATGAAATGTTATGCAACTTTATGAACAGACGCAAATAACTCTGCTGTTATTGCCAAGGGTGAAGAATGAGTAAGTGTGGTGTGCAATTAGACACTGCTCATGATGCCTGTAACAGCTTCCAGGCCAGAGTCGTGGTGAGGAAGACATTTCACCTCTCCTGCTATGTGTTGAATAGCATCCTATACAAAACTGCTTTCATATAACTGCAGTATTTGTCTGTACTAATCTTTATTATTTGATGGCAGTGTGGAAGTTTGTTGAATTGTTAGCATTGGGTATACTAAAATCTTGGGAATGGTCTCAGAAGGGGAGTGGCAGATGTTCCATGCTGCTTCCTATATCCTGATTTGGAATGGAAGTGGAACTCAGCAAGTCCATTTGTTCTGGTAAGTTGGCTTGGTCACTTGAGTTAATTTTTCACTGTCCTTATTAGCTCATGCTTAATTAGTAAGAACAGTATGAAAAAATAGTGGAAGACTGAAGATTGCCAGGTAAAGACAAAAAAAAAAAAGAATACAAACCAAAAAGGAAATTCAGATAATCTTTGCAGCATTTCTTGGTTATTGCAAACTAACAACCTGCCATCCCTCCCTTGTTTGGAAGACCCAGGAATCTTCCCCATTTTCATGCCTCCTATGTCCCTTCCAGCCTCTATGCAGTCTTTCTGTCTCAAGATTCTTTGGTAAAAATGCAGAATCTACAGCCTTTTACAATAGCAAAAATTATTTTTGAGTAATCACAAAGTAGATGTGAGCAGTCAACTCTATACTAAACTTCTCAGAATTTCAATATATCTGCCTTACTAAAGCACCTGTGAAAGGTGAAGAGGGCTATGCCCACTAGTGCAGCCAGTGAGTTCAGAAATTACTTCAGGGCTATTATTTGCAATAATAGGACATCTGCAGGAGTGAAAATCTGCCTAAGCAATTAATTGTCAAATTTAGTTTTTAAATACTTGAAAATGACTGCCAGGGCTTTGGCTGCAATGAATTATGTAGTTTAGCTGTTCTCTATGTAGAAGAAGATTGTTGCCTCCTTCTTTCTCCTTGGCTCCACAATATGACACCGTCAGAGTGACAGGAGCCATGAGGCCCTGGCCTCCTTATTCTAATTCTATCGAATATCAATTGACAATGTTACAAAACGCTGATGTTTTTCTCACTGACATTACAGTAGATAAAACTTTGCCTTGGGATGGGCTGCAAAGTTAAGGAAAACAGTGATGCAGCCAAAGTACTGCAGGATAGTGATGTTGTAGCAATAAGGAAACTATCATTCTGTGCTATGCTAAACAGGAGCACCTCATAGTAATAAAAAAGGCCTCTTCTTTATGAACACATTTCAAATTGCATTTAAAAGCATAACACTGATTTTTCTGGACTTTATGTTTTCAAATATTGCTGTGTGATAATGTTGCTCAGTTGTATCCCGCTTTTCCAGAGAAAGCCTTCAAAGACCTTAGGAGTCTTCACATTTAAATAATCCTTTACCATTTTTCTCAAGGCTTGCACACATTACCCAAACATTCATTTCTTTCATCTGCAGCAGAGGGAAATCAATGTTTGTTTACCTGCCTAATAAGTATCTTGGGAGAATTAAGGTATTGATGCTCAGTAACACATTTAACTAATGTAACCAAATGAAGCTAATTAGATGTTTAAGCATTGTTGTTAAGCGGCTGATCCAAGGGCAGATAGGAGTTGTACTGGAAGGCAAGCTGGAACCACGAAATTTGAAGTGAGGAACCCCATTCTCTTTCAGTTCGTTATGGTCTATGATCATGACATTTTTATTTGAATGGGACAAGTGGATTTCAAAGCATTTCTGTGATGCTATAAATTTCCCAGATCTTGAATCCAGATTAAATACCTTAGAAGTCAGAGATCCTTGCTGGTTTACTGGAAAATCAGTTTACCAGACCTCTGACTGTATCAACTTTTCATATAGGGGACCATTCTTCTGTCTGCAAAAAGGAGTAGATTGATTAGACTGCCACTTCTGACTGGAAACTCAGAATACTCTGAATAACTAGCCAGAGTAAAAAACTCGAGCTGATCTTTTCCAGTCATGTTCCCCATAAAAGTATTTGATGAGCCTCAAAGGAAATTTAAGCATTACCCTGGCAGAAGACAGCAACTGGAAAGGGGAAACTGAAAACTGTCCTTGCAAAACTTATTTGAACTTAGTGAGTCAGATTTTGGATGCTGCAAATTTTCAGGACCTATTTTCAGGTCATCACATTTAATGTAGTGTGCTGATACAGGAACTATTCTAATCTAAAACCAATGTCCTCAAAAACTGAACTAATGATATTATCTAGACCGGATTTTGACGTGACTAACCTATAACATGTATGGGGTTTTGTTAGCAAATAAGATACCTAAGAATTACTAAACAGTATTTGATGAAAGGTGCATCAAATATGTCAATGCAGTCAATGTCTGTAAAACACCTGTAGCAGACACTTTAAAAAAAGGAATAGTTCATATAGAAAATGACTGACCCTCCTTATCTTCTTCCAGCTTCTGCCCCACAACCATTTACTGACTTTCTGTGTTAGATCTTGCATATGGACAGCTACATTTAATAGACACCAGCAAATCTGTATTCTACTTCCTTTTTAAACCCATTTATACATTCAGTCTTGTGTGGGATTATTTATATAGTCCTCATTTTTATGTATTCTATGAAAGAGTACTTTCTTTTATTTGTTTTAAACTTGCAGTGCCATCTTACTTCTGAGAATCCATGAGCAATCTCACTACTCTTCACGATTTTGTAGGTCTCTATTTCACTTGCACATGAAAATGCCTCACACAACTGATCATACATGTGGCCCTTCTTGGTCGTGTTTCTGTATCTTATACAAGAAAAGCAACTCAAGTCCAGTGTTCAAGAAATTGGATGTAGACAATGATCAACATGGTGATTTCTATCTACTTGCCAGCTCCTTTTCAATTAAGTGCAAATATTCTACTCTCATTTCAGGCTGACACCAACCATTAAACTGACGTCCACAGGGAGCTATTCAAGTGACTCCAAGCCATATACATGTTTTCAACACATACAGTGTACTATGATTTAGGGGTGCTGGGAAGATAGTATTTATATTTCTGTTATTTTCAAGGGAACTTAAAATAAAGTATACTCATAGCCACAGAGCTGTCTTGATTGCAAATCACTAATTAAAAGAATGTCAAATGTCATTCCAGTGTATATTTTACTGCCATGGTAACACAAAGATGATTGAGCAGGTTAAGCTACAAATTGCTTACTCAGCTGTTTAAAGATTTCAATGAAATAAAGTCACTTCATCAGGCTTATCACTGCTTGTGCTACATAAGCAAGAAACCCTGTCAAAGCCAAAGTCAAAATGCTAGGTGTTTTTGTGTTGTCTCTGTTCTCTGTGTGCTATGACTCTAGCATACAAACCCCAGTCTGTGTGCTCTAGTGTATCCAACATGGCCAATCAATTAACATCACTTATTGTCACAGGCTGTTTTGCCACCATGTTAAGTAGTAGTTTGCTGTCTTTTGCAAATACTCCACATGGTGAGTTTTCTTGCACCATTTTTAATTAAAGCTTAATCTTTTTAAATAAATCTTTTCATACACCAGATGCAGTCCAATTGCACACATTTCAATTAACAATAAAAATAGATGCCCTGAAAAGTACACTCCTGGGTTTTCTTCTTCTAACTCAAAATTATATGCATAAAATACAATTTCAAGCTGTGGTTGCAAAGTAAAAATGCATTGTAATAAAAAACACACAGAACAAGGGCAGAAAATAATTTTTTAAAATTCTTAGCTAATGTTCTTCCAGAATAGTGGAAAAATATTTATTTGGAAAAATAAGTAAAAATATTTGCTACAATTTAATTGCCTGTTAGTAAGGCAGTGGAAGTTTACATTGCTTTTTTTTTATCCATACATAGAACTTTACCACAAACTTTTAAAAAATAGATCCCATACCTCTTCTTTCCTGCAAAAATACATGAGGAATTTTCAAAGCCTGGGCAAACCATAGTGCAAGGTTCAAGA
>VWZS01009478.1:256447-268078 GCA_013397075.1 Rhabdornis inornatus
AAGGAAGAAAAAAAAAAAAGGCAGAAAGGAAGTATCCAAAATATCCACTTGAACGTAACTTTAAATATAATGGAAACACTTTTTTCCATGACAATGTCGTAGGCTTATCACTTATGTTGCTCTTTATTAGTATGAGCAGACTACACCAGTGTTATGATAGGTTATTAGCACAATAACTCTAGATAACAAAGTGGTTACTCAAGTGGTGCTACTTACCCTATCTTCACAAAACATGTCACATAAACACAAGTGATTACTGTGCATGGTTAAGGGGTCCTCTTTCCCAGCATGTCCTAATGCACATCTCCTGCAGCAGACACCTTTTCAAGGATTCAGACCCCAATACAAAAATCACCTATGCACCTATTTAAATTTTAGCATGTGAATAAACCCATTCATTTCAGGGGGAATACTTGCTGCTTAAACTTAAGCATAAGTTTGGGTTAAGGCTGGCGGGGGCCTATGCTGCAGTGCAGAGAAACTTGCCACCTATGGTTTCATCAACATCATGTCCTCCAGCACCTGGGTTTTCTTTGGAAATTGTCCATCTTGTTAAAAAACAGACTCAGACTTGATTAGCTTATAAAATCTTGAATAGCTTGCAGTATGAAGTAGCTCAGCTGTATGTGCATAGGCAAGAGAAGTTTTGTGCCAGAAAATAGACTCACTCATTTTTCAAAATAAGCTTATTTTTTCCCAATGTTTTTTTATTCATATCAAGATAAATTATTAGAGGGAAATCACAGTTTATTCATCTCATGAAATATTTACAGTCTTGTAGCTATTTTCAGCATATCGATTTGGGCCTCAGTTCAGCCCTTGATTTCAAAGGAAATGAGATCACACCTATAGAACATAAAACTAAGCTTTCATCAATGTATTTCTGTGTTAGCCAAAAATAAATATTTTTGTTTTATTTATACAAAAACAGCAATTTTTTTTTGCAGTCACGTGTATTTAGGTTTAGCTCCACTGAACCACATGGAGAAGTCCATAGCCCAAAGTTCCCAGAGAGTCTGGGCCAGGCTCATGTGTCTGGCCTCACCAGTGGTTACTCACTACTCATTCCAGAGCAGCTCATTGTGTCATGTGTGGCAGACAATGTCAAAAATCTCTTTGGTTTCAATCAATAACTCATTGAGGTGCAGCTGCATAGCAAGACAGGAAAAAAGCCTGCTGAGGTAATCCAAAATAACACTTGAATATTTGTAGAAAGGTTACCTTTGTTGTAGCTTTAGTATTGCATTGGACAGAGAATCAGCTTTATGCACACGTGCATCTCTGGTTAACAGCTCCATTTAAACATTGATGGAATTTTCTGCTGCGTTTGCTCTGGGGCATGCTTTAAATTGTTCATAACTTCATTATTTTACAATCAACTCTAATATAACCTAGCAAAAATATGTACAATTCGCTGGGGGCTAATTACATCCTGAGTTTCATGTACCGAAGTTTTGTTGTTTCTAAGTTATGCTAAGGAGAAAAAAATCAATTGAAACAACTTTTCTCTTTCTTTATTAAAACATATAATGTTTTCACACAAGCAAAATTCCAAAACTCCAAAAGCTAATTTTTTTAAGATTAGATTATGTAAAATAAGATACAAAAAAGAAGCAGTCAAGGTGAAATGTTATCAAGTGGTAGGCTATTTCCAAGTCCAAAGCAGGTAGTCAGTTGCATTTTTGAGGGAGGAAATTCAGCTATCTATTTCTAAGATTATTATTTTGATCCTCTCAAAAGGTTTCTTTACAATAAAAGTTTTGAAAAGGCAAAAGTAGAAAAATTTTTAGAAGAAATCAGTTAAGGTTGAATTATGAAACAACTTTGTCATAGTGGATGGGGAAACTATAGGCTAAAAATTTGCCTTGATTCTGCAAGCCTTGAAAAGAGAACGTGGCAAAACTGAAGCCTCTAAACCAATAAAATGCTAAGTTTACTAGACACACAACCCAAATTTAATAACTGTTTCTCTTTATAACCACCTTCAGTCTTTCTAAGCATCACAGTCCCTACTTTCGGGAAAAAGAGCTTCAGACTGATGAAGTTGGCTTCTGTTGTCCTTGACAATCTAATTCCCTATAAAGAGTCAACTAGGGAGGAACATCCTAAAATCTTTGATGTGGTTGCTTCTACTGACATCATTACAGGACTGGAAAGAGGACGCATGAGAAAAAATAAAACATATGTTGATTTCATAATACTCTCTCTCTCCCAATTTACTCAGTATATAATTCTTATTCTTTTTTCTTCCCCTGACTGAATATATGGTTGTTCCCAATCAGGTGGGCTAAGCAATACTGGCAGAAAAAATAGCTCGTCTGAGCTTATAAGCAATCATCTTCTGTATATTCTGATTCATTTTCTGATGAACTGGAGTTGCAAGACAGCCTTTTCCATTAATTCCATGGCACATAGGTCTACTGCATCCTTTTTTGTGCCTTTTCTTCCTAAGTTAAACAGTCTTTACAAATAACTATTCAGTGAGAATTTTCTATGTCACAACCATTTTCGGTGCCATTTTCTAGACTTTTCATGTTTCTCTCATTAGCTAGTACGATGAGATAGGCTGGCCAGAACAGTTCTCTCTACCCGAAATATTCTGTGCACTGAAATGGCATAAGACCACATCTTGCTTTCTGCTGTTTTTTCTCCTCATTGCTTCAGATTTTCTTTAATTTAATGCCATGCATAGTGGCATGCACATTTTTTCTGAATTAACAATTCATGAGTTGGGATATAATGGACAGTTTATTTCTATTGCAATACTTGGCATTATCTTTCATTCAGTTGCACCTCCCTATTGATCCTGGGAAGATCTTTAAAATTTTCTATGCCACTAATCTCACCTAAGATAGCTAATTTTAATTCACTTGAAAAAGCATCCACCCAACAGCAGGTGAATGATTAACTCAGCAGAAGTGTGGTATGCTGCTGTCATTAATAAACCTACTCACTATTACCTTGTCTAAGCAGACTCCCTTTTTTTTCCAACCCCCAGAAATTTTCTGTGCCAGAAAATTTCCCCCTCTAATCACGCATTGCATGAAAAGTTCATGTTAAACATGTTGCGACATAAAGTCATTGTGCACCCCAGCCCCTGTATTGCAGGAGAGTGAATAAGCATTCCCTGCTTATTTCCTTGATCAATTCATCAATGTCATCAATTGATGAATTGATGATCAATTGAAAGTCTTCACAGATTTTCCTTTTCCTTTTCCTTTTCCTTTTCCTTTTCCTTTTCCTTTTCCTTTTCCTTTTCCTTTTCCTTTTCCTTTTTTCCTTTTCCTTTTTCCTTTTTTCCTTTTCCTTTTCCTTTTCCTTTTCCTTTTCCTTTTTTCCTTTTCCTTTTCCTTTTCCTTTCTTTCCTTTTCCTTTTGCAGGTAAATGCAAACACTATTCCAGATTTGAAGAATGGAATGTAAATCTATTCTGGTGAAAATTGGTGTCCAGACAAAGTACAGATAAGAGCATTGCTTTTGGATGAGAGACGTGGACATATTCAGAGCACCTATACAGGTCCTTGCTGTCCAGTTACTCATTCTTACAGTCAACTAGATTTTAATGGCTGCACTGAGACATCTGAAAACTCCTCTTGGCCTTATGGTTCCTTTAAATGACTGATACAGGGAGAAGAAAGTTACTAGAACAGAGTGAAATTCATATAAGAATGAAATGAGCTTTCTACAGTTTCTTTGAAGAAAGTGCACTTTTAAAAAACCAGGAAGAGCCTTCCTTTCTAAATACCTAATACTCTAAAGGTATTCCTTGATCCCCAAAGAAAGAAACATTGGAATGCAGGTTTTTCTTTCTCTCTCTTTTTCTTTTTTCCTTTTTTTCCCTCTGCCTCTCTATCTTTTTTTTTTTTTAACTGTCTGATATTTTTGTCACACTTTAGCCAGTTCTAATTAGCATATTTTTGCAAACTGGTGAAGCAGGCAACATTTTCAACTTCCCTTTGAACATTTTGTGAGGCAAAACACAGAAGTAACACTTATATGTAGGGGGTTCTGCTGTTGGCCTTGTTCCAAGCATCTTTTGAAACTAACTGTAAGAAATCTAACAGAATTAGGCAAGTTGGACCTTACACACCCATATGGAACTAGAAAATCTAATGACAACACAGAAAACTGTCAGCTGGTTCTTGAAGTGTCACAAGAAAGCAAATCATTACCAGAAAGCTGGTTTATTGAACCTAACTGACATGAACAACAACAAACTAAAATTAGTAAAAGCATGTGCCTAGGGCAATCTACTGCTGTTTATTTATTTTATGTTTCCTAAAGCTGCTTATTCTTAGCTTTCTTTGTTTGATACAGTTAATATAGCAGTCTTGCTATGATAAAATGCTATTTTCTGAGGAGACAATAAATGACAATCAAGCACATTTCATTTATAGTTCAAATAAAACATATACTTATTCCTTTATAAATCTAATATTTTTTAAAAATCTATTGCAGATACATAGGTTTCCTCTCATTGCCTCTTTTTTCCTCTAGTATCAGGAAAAAAGAAGACTGGATTTTTCAGAGTACTCACTTGCTTTGTTGATGAGGCTGAGAAGGCATGAAGATCTCCTACCCTAGCACCCACTGCCAGCCCTGAATAGGGCAGAGCTTCTTGCTTTGAATGTATGATTTCCCACTTCATTCCAAGTATAATGGACCAGAGGATTAATCCATCCCCTGGTCTGCTCAGTTCAAGCTGGAAATCATTTACCAGTAATCTGCCTCTGTTCAGACCTTCAGATGAGCTAACACATCTTTCATAATTCTCTTTGGTCTTTATTTTCCTCTGAAGCATCTTGTTCCTTATTTACCCAATAAGTGGGATCTGGAAGTAGGTTTGAGTATGCAGCCACAGACATCACATTCAGCATCCAGGTGACACTGGCACACATAGTTCTGGAGGCGATGCTGAAGCCTCCCAGCACTTAAGTCTTAGGTAGTCTTCCAGGCTAGACAGTTCCAGGCTGTCCTTTGTATTTGTTAGCATGCTCAGACCCATTCTTTACCTATCTCAGGCCTTGGCCAAGTGAGACATGACCTAAAAAGCTCTAACCAACACCACAGATGTGGCAGATGGAGGTGGTTCATCTCCTGGTGCACCCCTGCCCAGGCACCAGCGCACTCAGTTGGGAATGAGGCACACAGTGTCCAATGCTTTTTGTGCAGCCCAGAAGCTATGAAGATATAAGGGCCAAAATTGTAGAGCAATAAAATCACTAAGGTGGGAAAAGGCCTCTAAGATCAAGTCCAACTGCCCACTACCACCACCTAACATGTCCATCACTAAACTATGTGGTCAAGTGCCATATCCACATGTTTTTAAAACATTTCCAGGCATGGTGACTATATTGTTTCTCTGAGAATTCTGTTCCAGTGCTTTATAACAGTTCTCATGAAGAAATTTTCCCTTGTATCTAATCTAAACCTCCACTGGTATACCTCGAGGCCATTTCCTCTTGACCTGTCACTTGTTATCTGGGAGAAGAGACTGACCCTCACCTGGCTACAATCTCCTTTTAGGGAGTTGCAGAGAGTGGTAGTCTCCCATTTACCTCCTTTTCTCCAGGCTAAACAAGCCCTGGTCCCTCTGAATTTGGTCTTTGGGCTATGAGGTGGATTCCTTTTACTTCTGTGGCTTTACTTTTATTGCACACAGATACAAACTCTAACTGGTAATTTGGCCCACTATCTATGACATGTATTCACAACATAAACCGATGATTATATTGCCACACTGTACAGCAAATTGTTTTTTAGGCAATAAAAATGCATTATCAGCTCCAAAGGAACAATTACACTGCTCACTGTGAAAGTATATTAAGAATAATACACAGAACTCCTCTCAGACTAAATTAGTCTATTGGCATGATGGCAGCTCTGAAGATGGAAGAGCACAGGAGATTCAGGCACTCTGGGCATTAAATTCACATCAGGACAACTAAATGGACATAAAAACATCAGTGAAGACATTGGAGGCAGAACTCCCTGTGATCTGAAATACTGATGATTTCAGTAAATCTAGGTCAGTTTAAACCAGCTGTTCTTTATTGCTTAAGAGAGGTAGAGACTGGTATAAAGGGAGGGTGAAAAGGGGCGTTTGCTTTATTTATTTGACCAAAGGAAGCTTGCCAGCCTAGTTTCTGCTTTGCAGCAGCACAACACATGTGCCTTGTACAGCAACCCTTCAGAAGCGGCTCTGAGCACACACGGCCCTCGTGGCAGGGCTGGCCCTGCCTCCTACACGTCCTCTGCAGGCAGCGTGGGTGTCTGTAAATGAGATGAGTGTTTGCCACCAAATCTTGTCTTGCCTGGACAGCCTGGCCTGCCCTTCCATTGTGCAGATGAAGGTAGCACACACAAGCACTCCTGCCATTACCACTTTGCCTTCCCTCTTATCTGCTACCTTGAAATTGGGAAAAGCTGGAAGGAAGATTACAGGGGAAGATTTAGCATTACAGAACCTGAAGAGAGTATTTGTTAATGCTCTGATCCCACTTACACAGTTTCATTCACAAATCATTTTTTCTCTTGTAACCTGCAAGTCAATTACTGGTTTTGCAGGCCTAGTTTTAGAACCTGCCATACTTATTACATTTCTTAAAGTACAGACATAGAAGGCATTAACTATGGAATCTGACATCATGTTCTTTCACTGCTGCAATGCAGCTTTCGTTGGAAACAATGAATTTGCTTTATTTAGACTTATTCCACACCAATAGGTAGACAAATAGAGGTATGTTTGTTTACTTTTTTTGTACAAACAAGAAAGATTTGCTCGTGATTTACCTCTGATGTTTATGGATTTCTCTTTAGCACACACAACATATAGCAAACCATTTGAGGCAATAAACAATAATTGCATTTAGGACTTGCAGGTGTCAGTACCATATTATGTTCAGAATCATGACAAATTTCTCTCTTCTACCTTTTCTCTGGAGAAGGAAAAATATAATTTGTTTGTTGACTTCTAGCCTACCTTTTCTTCTCCTTTTCTCTTTTATGCCACATTTTTAGTTTAATGATACATTAAAAAATTAATGTCGTATTTATGATAACTTGTACCCCCAAAGTCCTGGCAGAAAAACAGAAACTTTTATCTGGAGCAAATTTACAAGCCACCAGATCTAAAGGTTAATTAGAAATTAGTTTCATATTTTTTGTAAATTATTTGTGTTATATATTTGTGTTACTGTAAAAAATATACACATTTAAGCAGGCTATTGTAAGCACAAGAAAATTAAAAATAAACAGCATTATCCTGCAATAGAATGGTTTGGCCTAGTTTAATTTATTTTTCTTGCGTACAGCACTAAAAGAACATCATCTTACATTCATACTTTATATGCAAGTCACAACAGTTCTGTTCATAACTGCGCCGTGTCTCTCTTATATATTCAAGCTATTTGCAAAATTTCCATGATGTGCACAACAAAAACCAGACGTTATTAATGCCTTTATGGCTTAGATTTCCAAATCCCAAAATAATTTAAACCGATTTTATTACAAAACAAATGAAGATATAAACTGGAAATAAAGTATCTAATCTTGAGATTCTAAGGATCCAAATCATCTGTACAGAAAATAGATCTCATCCATGACTTCTAGATCTTGAACATCATTCTTTTTTTCTATTCAGGCTACTGACACATAAATAATTCTCTGTGCATAATCTGTGTTAAATATGCACAGTCTCTGTTAAGCATATAATACAAAGAAGAGTTTCCACCTAAATGCAAACACTGAAAACAGCTATACGAAACATTAATTGATTTGTTTTGAAGTTATATCTGACAGTAACAAGTATTGAGCAGCTTTTGCTTTGTTACTGTAGGTGTTATTAATGCACTTTCCACATCCATTTAAATGCAAATCCTCATGCAAGTAATCATGTGAAGGAGGAAAAAAGGAGTATGTTCAGCTGAAGGCAAAGCTGGAAGGATAATAGGCAAGCATGAGCAGAGTGTCAGTGGAGGTCTTTGCAATAAAAAACCCTTTTGGAATGCCAATGAAAACACAACTGAATTGAAAATACCTGAATAGAATATCANTATATATTTGCAAACATGTAGTACTCTATTCATGCATTCATTTCAGCATCATAAACAGAGCTTCAATTATTGGCTAAAGGCAAATATTTGTTATTTGAATCTGGAAGTGCAGAAAAAGAATCATTAAACAGACTACTGTATAACCAAATAATGCTTTAGGGTGTCATTTGTGCAGAAAACAGGAAATGAACTGGGACTTAATAAGCATAAATAAACTGGAGAGCAGCAATTTTAGACCTACGTACTCCAGGGAAGTATGATCATGGAAGAAATTGTAGTTTGAACATTTCTCAAGGCCACTTAAGTAGCTAAAGACCACAAAGTCCTGTACTGTGCTAGAACTAGAAATAAGCTTCTTGTCCACTAGTACTTTTTTAATATTTCCAGGTTACCCTGCTCTGAGTTGTTTAGCCTGCCTGACATGCAATATATGGTCATGGCTAGGGAGAGCACTATAGCTTTAACACACTGTGAGCTTCCTGGCATACCACTGACTCATTTGACAACAGCATCATGATGATAAAGCCTTGAAATATTTTCCAGCCCATATGCTGAAAGACAGTCATTAGTCTGGAGATAAGCACACTTCAGTACAGAGCAAGCACCTTCTTTCTTAGAGATCAGTTCCTGGAAGTCCCTCTCCCTGATCTTGTGAATCCAAGAAAGTTAATTGTGTTTGCAGAGCATTTGTCTAGATTATGCTGCAAAGTCCTTGTCCTGAAAACTGTGAACACCATCAGGTTAAATTTCTTAGGTCTCTGAAACTGTTTATATGTGAGTCACTGGACAGAATGACACAACTGTGCTGAGAAAGCCATATACAACCCAAAGTTGGTAGCTGTGGAGATGGAAGTGGCGTACTGTAGTCCCCAGCAGGCACTGGAAGCCATGAAAGGAAGAGGGAAAGCAGGCAGTAATTTGTTAGGAGTTAGAATGAGAGGAAAACAGAGAGTTATTGCCTTGCGTTGTGGGCAGCAGAAAGGAAAATGGAAAACAAATATTCAGAGAAAAGGAAGCCAGAATGCATTTAATATGTTGGGTCTGTTTGAGTGGAGTGCATTGAGTTGTTGCTTTACAGGCAGGAGAAAAAGGAACTGTAGACAGCAGAACCATGTGTGTACCTGTCTTTCTGTGCATCAGTTCAAGTACAAGTCTGTCTCAGTATTCTTTCTATTAATTGACTCTGAGATCATTCTTATGTCTACCAAAATTACTAGAGCTATAGGTATTTTACAGGTTACAAAATATTTTGCTCTTTTTTTTTTTTCTTCTGAGACATGAAACAAGACAGCTCCAGATGAGGTTTAGGCTGATTTAGGAAAAAATTTCTTCACTGATAGGGTGATCAGGCATTAGATTGCCCAGGGGAAATCCCATGTAGATCTGACACTTGGGGATGTGCCTTAGCAGTGCTGGGTTAACAGTTGGACTCAATTACCTTCGAGGTCTTTTTCAACGGTAACAATTCTATGATTTGTTTTCCTGGTTCATGACCAGGAAAGAATGGTGGTGATAGAAGTGGAGGGAATCTTTTGTCTCAAGCTTGAAACCTGGGAGGAGAGGGAGGAAAGAGACATTGGTAACCAAGTTGATTTTTATACAAGACAGGCATGAGGGAAAATAGAGCTTCCAATCTAAAGCAAGCCTTGGAAAATAAATGTCAGATATAACCCTCTAAAGTAAGGGATTTTTTCCATTGCTAGCTACAGCAAAATCCCTCACTGATTAGAGTCAGTTGGTGGTCTTCTGCAAAGAGTGTGCAAGAGGAACATTGTGGCCTTCCAGTGACAAACATTTGTGAATCAAATAAATAGCAGTAATACTGGTTTTCTCCACCTTCCTTCCTATTGCCATGGCTTTCTGCTGTTCTCCTTCTAGATCAGATAAGCACTAATCAAGACTATTAGAGTTAAGCGAATAATTTGCAATGAATAATTTAGCAGATGAATTTGCCTCTTTTCCTGTTGAATATTGCTGAGCAGATCATCATCTCCATTAACATATTCATTATTCTAATTTATTCTGAAAATGTACCCCATGAAAGCTTCTGTATACTTGGCACTCAGTATTTCCTTTATGTGCATTGCCTAGCTGTGACTGATCAAACAAATCATGTGATGTTGACATAGTTGCTTGACTGGGTAAACACTTGAATACAACCCATCAAAAGAATATATAATAATTTATATTTAATTTGCTTACTACTTAGAAAATAATTTTCTGTTAAAAATCTACAAAAGAAAAAGCTTATCTGTCTTGCCAGCCTTCAATAAACTGAAGGGATTTTTGGCTTTGAATGTCACTTGTGTGTGTGTCTCACCAACCGCAGACAGGAAGTGCAGAATATTCTGCGAAGTCTGAAGACTCTTCTTTTCATGATATTTTTGACTGCAATAATTCCTCATTGTGTGATACACAAGGTGTATTTGTATCACGGTTTTGACCAACCTTCTTTCAGTCTTCTAATGAAGTAAGCTAATGTCATAGCACACACTGATGACATTATTTAAATTGATTTGTGTATATTTTCTTTACAGTCTCACAACGGAGGTGTAGAGTAACTGTAGAGTGAAATTACATAAGCATTGATAGACTGTGTGAGAGATATTCCAAAACACAAAGAAAAAATAAATTCATTAAAAAGCAAAACAGAACTAAANGAATTATGTTTTCAGAATCTGGCATTTTCTATAGGTTTTTTACAAAGCTCAAAGCTCTTAATGGATAAATGCAAAGCCAAGATCCAAACTCTTTCTTAGGGCACATAAATATTATTAAACCACTTCCTACTGTGAAGGTCAAAACAGAGAATCTACTGACTTACCCAGAACCATACAATGNGCTTTGAATGTCACTTGTGTGTGTGTCTCACCAACCGCAGACAGGAAGTGCAGAATATTCTGCGAAGTCTGAAGACTCTTCTTTTCATGATATTTTTGACTGCAATAATTCCTCATTGTGTGATACACAAGGTGTATTTGTATCACGGTTTTGACCAACCTTCTTTCAGTCTTCTAATGAAGTAAGCTAATGTCATAGCACACACTGATGACATTATTTAAATTGATTTGTGTATATTTTCTTTACAGTCTCACAACGGAGGTGTAGAGTAACTGTAGAGTGAAATTACATAAGCATTGATAGACTGTGTGAGAGATATTCCAAAACACAAAGCAAAAATAAATTCATTAAAAAGCAAAACAGAACTAAAATAAAATGAGACATCTCTGATGCAATCAGCTGACTGTGCCTGTATCTGGTCACAAAATCACAAAAGATATCATTGAAAGCCATTGCAGTCATATGGTTTGAAGGTATCCATAAAATATGCCCCAAAACCTACCTGAATATAAGCAGAACAATTAATAACAATAATAATAAATAAATAAATAAATATCTATAGATATAGATATAGATATAGATATAGATATAGATATAGATATAAGCAGAATTATGTTTTCAGAATCTGGCATTTTCTATAGGTTTTTTACAAAGCTCAAAGCTCTTAATGGATAAATGCAAAGCCAAGATCCAAACTCTTTCTTAGGGCACATAAATATTATTAAACCACTTCCTAC
>VWZS01009478.1:268127-298471 GCA_013397075.1 Rhabdornis inornatus
CATACAATGATGAAGCTGCAGACTTACCACTGCTGATCACTGAGCAGTGGTCGCAGATGAAGCAAAATCTTCAGCCTTTTTCTAAGATACAGGACAGAGTTTCCTGAAATTGATCAGTTTCCTAAAATTGATCCTAGAACAGATCTGCCAACCATGCCTGCCAAACCAAACTAACCTGAAATGATTTAAACATAATTAAAATTACAAATAACACAGTATATTATTTTTCCCAGACAATATTTTTTCTGTGAAAAAATACTCATTCCATGCTAGATGATGCCTAAAATGCTGATTTTAACATAGCTGTGACCTAACAGACAGGAAGATCTTGGTATTTTCCAAATATTCCAGATGAAATATATTGTCTCAATATATTGTCACAATATATTGTGATGAGGCTGTGTCCTGAATGCACTGGCAATACTGAAATGAGTCTAGGATCCTGGAAACACTTATGCTGTTCAGGGCCAAATGTTTCAGCCAGACAGGAAGGGTTTCTACACTCTGAGTTTCTCATGAATCTGCCAAAATAGAGAGTTGAGAGCCTTTGGCTGGAGTTTCCAGGGTTGGGTTCAGATGGAAAAATCTATAGGTTATTTTTAAATATTATATTTCCTCTTGAATGGGAAAGCCTCAAATGTATAATTTGTGTTTCAGGGTGGGGCAATTCCCTCCCCTCTCCCACTTACCTCCCAAATTCAGAATTTCCTAAGAAATGGGAAGGCCAACTTTTGACCTTGTCATTTACAGGCAGCTGACCTCTATTCTTCTATGCCCACGTGTTACAGTTTTAATTTGCCAAATTAAGTATACTCATTTTCTGTTGTGAGACAGAATGCAGAGCAAAAGCAAGGCAGGCTTAAAAAGGGTATAAAAAGGATATAAGGGTATATTAAAGGGCATAAAACACTTTATTAACTACACAAAGAAAGAAAAAAAGAACAAATTCAGAATAAGATCTTCAGACCACTCCCTCCTCTTCTCTCCCAACCTTCATAACAACAAAACAAACATACAAAAAAATACTTCAGTCAGTTCCCAACTTAAATAGACTTTTTCAGTTCACTTCAGAGAGAGGAGTGCCTTCTTGTTGGGCCATTGGGACTTCTCCACAAGAAGAGAAAAAAACCAGTTCTCTCGTGGCTTCACTTTCACAATTCGCATCTGCCAGGGAGAAACCTTGCAAATCGTGAAGCTCCTCTTATCTTCACAGCTTTCCTAAAACTGTGCTTATGGGCCATGTCAAACTCATGGGGTACTTACTTTTAAGAATGAACTGTTTCAAACCAAAAAATTCTCTTCATCACTCTTTCTCTTTGTTCATGCTTCATCTTCAGAAACAGAGATCCCCTTTTCTCCTCGGGATGAAGGATCTTTAACACAGGTGCTTTTGGTCAACAATCAATCAAATGGAACACTCCAACCCCCCCATGTCTTTCTCCATGGTTTATAGGAATATTCAGTGCAATATTAGTTCATTCCTACAACTTTACAAAAGGATTTTCAGCCACCCTTCATAGCATCTTCTCATTCTCCTTCCATCTAAAGAAGCTTAGTGCTTTTGTTCTTTTTTTCCTCTAACTCAGGGGAGAATTGAAAGTCTGCAAGTCTTATCTGAGCATTAAAAGACTTAAAATCTCACACGGGAAAATGCAAAGACTGTAGCCAAGCCATGCTGGAGCTGTGCCAGGATTTTGGAACACTCTGGCCATGACAGAAACGGCAGCAGCCGTGCTGGAAAGGGGGAGGAGGAGGAATGGCTGGGACCTTACTCAGCTTCCCTGGGCTCAGCTACAACACCCACTGCCTATGGCCACCCCTCCTCCATGCCAGCTCCCCCGACAGGGGGCCCGGCCCTGCCCCCAGCCAGGCCCGCAGGCCTGCAGTGGAGCCAGGCCCAGGCCCTGTTACCTGCACTGCTGCCGGAAAAGAAAGAGAGCTCTTTTCCAGGTAACCTCCTACAAAATGTGTGTTCACGGAGCAAACTAAAACTTCTCTAATTGGTTTCTCAGGCTGTCAATAACTCAACCAGCCTCCAATTAGTCCCATCAACTCACAGAGGAAGTGCTCATAGAGAAAAACCTCTCTGACTATGCCCTCCCTCAGGTGTAACCCGCACACCATGAAACAGCCAGTTCCTTCACACACAAACAAGTCAAAGTGTTGTATGGTTTTGACTCCAAATTGTTAACTCTGGTTTCTCTAACAGCCCGTCACGGTGATCTCAAGACCAACCACACTGGGCTTTTGCAGATTTCAGACTTATGGAGGTTTGTAGAAACATGTTAAATATTACAGGTCAAAGGGTATACATATCACAAAGAAAGCTCATCACAGAATAACGATATTGTTTATTTGGGGAACTGGACATTCTCATACTTTGTGAAGAAATATTTTGAAGTGTTTGAGATGTCACATTCCATTCCAACACAAAGGAGTCAGCCTCACAGGCTGCACCCACCTCAAACTGACTGTACAATGGTACAATTTATTCCCTTTGCATTTTACAAAAGCAAGTTCATCAATCTCCTTATCCCCTACTCCCACACAGTTTTCATTACTAAAATGACTGGTAAATGCAATACTAATTTAGACAAGCTCTCTGTTAGTCTGTGTCCTAGCTCATTGCAAAATGCTCTGTTCCAACAATGAAACTTAATGATGAGACATTTAGCTAAGATTTTTAATGGCTTAATCAAGAATGCTGTTAAGAATCATCCCAGCATGCAGGGGATACTGTGAATCTTTTGTTGATTTCTCTATGGGCTACCTCCTCCCCTTGCCCAACCCCAAAAAAAGCCAAGACCCTTTTGCTATAGAAATGGATCATTCTTAATGTCTCAATAGAATTTGCATTACAATTCAATTGAGTTTGTAATAAACATGGTGACAATGTAGGTCTCTTACAGTGTAGATCTCTTATTTCTTCTGTTAAAATATAGTAGAAGAACAAAATCAGTATCAACCATCAATCTATCCCAAGTCCTAAACATGCTGTCATCTACACACTTAGGACGTGAAATATGATTTTGCAGCTAACTTCATCCCTACTTATTGAAATTACATTTTCTCTAAAAGTTTATATCTATAGATATGTTGCTGTTGTTGAAGTAAAAGATTTCTGTCATTTAACCTTTGAGAAAAAAGCATGAGAGAAAATACATTCTCATCAGTTTTCAACTAAGCAAATAGACAAGACAATGTAAATAATAGTACTGGGTTTGTCAGTGGCAGCATAAGTATCCACAGGTCTTAATAAGGTCTTTTTTTTTTAAATCAAATTTTTTCTGTTAAAATATAGTAGAAGAACAAAATCATAAATGATTCTTGCTTTCAGGGGCAAACACATGCACTCCATTCATCAGAACTGAGCGAGTAATGCCAAAAAGATTTCACAATCCTATCCGCTGAGATAAAAAATTGCAATTCACACTGTGTTATAGTTTTTCTTTAATATTCCATCTTTTTTGCTATGTTTTGGTTTTTTGTCTTTTTTTTGTTGTAGTTTTGTTTTGTTTTGTTTTGTTGGGGTTTTTTTAATGATCATCCAGGGATAGTGTTAACAGACATCAAAAGGGATTTATTCCACGCTGTATTGAACAGATGGCAGCTAGAGGACTGTGTGAGTAAAAAAGAATGTAGCTGTGGGGTGTGTGCTTGCTGACATTAGCTGGACTAACAGTTCTTAAGCTCTATTATGTGTCCATGTGCTTGAGAATGTTGGTTTATTCTACAGTTCAGCAAATCGTTCAGATGTAAGCTAGATGAAACAAATTCCTCTCTATCAAAGGGATGAAGAAATTAAGAAGGAACTGTTTTAGTTTAAACATACCTTTGCTGTCATTTTGGACTCACCTGTACTTATGTTGAAGGTCAACACAGAAAGCCACACATGCAGATATACATACATAAACAGAGATTTCAAAAAGTCTTTTTTTTTTTTTTCTGTTTTCAGTAAAGCTTTTTGTTTTCTTTTGTTTTGTTTTGGCTTTTTGTTATCATTAACTCTTCTTCCACACTCGAGGCATCTCTCAGCTAAGCAGAGGACCAGATAAACCAGGACTACATAAGACTTCAGATGCTCTCCCTTATACTACAGTACTTGCTGCAACAGCTTTATCACAAGTGCTATACACACCTCTATATGCAAGTGCACAAAAACCTCAATACCTGACATACAAAAAGGACAGAGAAGCACACCATTATGTTAGACAGGGCTATATCAGACTACACAATCTTACTTTGTATATTGTCCTAACAATATTACAATATAAATTTTTGATCAGAAAGTTAAAAAGGGCTTAGAGTGTATAGAAATCATCCAATTTAAATCAGCTGCCTTTAAAAATATGCAATTTTGATGTAACTCATGAAGAGTGAATATTTATTAAAACATGTCTATTGTCTGCAGGGATATAAGTTAATGGTTCAGCTATCAGGTAATTATACATTAGGCATCCATTGTCATGTAATTGCTTTATTTTACGTTAACCCATGGCATCATTTTATTCTGTTATTTACATGGGGAAACCTCATAAGTGTGTGGCTCTGAACAAGCTTCAAGACATGATGGAGAGCTTACTTCTGTGTTTTACTGATGCAAACAGGATTTCACAGTCATAGAATCATGGAATGATTTGGGTTGGAAAGGACTATTTATGGTTCAAATCCCCCTGCCATAGTCAGGGACATCTTTTACTAGACCAGTGAAAGACGTGGTTGCTCAGAGCCCTGTCCAATCTGGCCCTGCACTGTTGCAGTGCAGGGGCATCCATAATTTCTCTGGGCAACCTGTCTCAGTTCCTTACCATCCCCACAGTAAAGAATTTCTTCCTAATATCTAGCCTAAATCTACCTCCTTCAGCTTAAAGCCATTCCACTTTCTCCTGTCACTACATGCCCTTATAAAAAGTCCCTCTCTAGCCTTCTTGTAGACCCCGTTAGGTACTGGAAGGTGCCATGAGTTCTGCCTGGAGCCTTGTCTTCTCCAGGCTGAACAGTCCCAACTCTCTCATCCTGTCTTGGTAAGACAGGTGGTCCAGCTCCCTTATCATCCTCATCGCCTCCTCTGGATTAATTTCAGGAGTTCCATGCCCATCCTGTGCTGGGACCCCAGAGCTGGATGCAGGGTTCCAGGTGGGCTCTCACCAGAGCAGAGCAGAGCAGAGCAGAGCAGAGCAGAGCAGAGCAGAGGGGCAGAATCCCCTCCCTCCCCTGCTGCCCACACTGCTTTGGATGCAGCCCAGGACACGTTTGGCTTTCTGGGCTGTTGCACATTGCTTTCTGCATTTACTGGACTTTCTACTCATGCTGAGACATGTTGAACTTCTCATTGACCAACACCCCCAAGTCCTTCTCATTTTTATTTAATTTCCATTAACTGTCTTCCTACCAATACCTGTCATACTGCAAGCTTACAAAATTCTTGCAAAGTAGAAATGAAAAATCAGAATAACAACAGTAACAGCTTTAGCTTTTGAGTGCAACATTCAGCCAGGACTGTCAGATGTTACATTAGTATGGATCCCTTTAATCTTATGTTGAAACATTCAAAGGCTGGATTGGCATATCTGCAAAGTCTGTGTGCATGTATTAACTTTTTTGGCAACTTCCTCCATACAAAATTGGTTTTAATCCAAATGCACAATCGTATCATTACACCAAATCACTTGGCTAACACCCTTTTACCTAGAATTTGCCTCAACTTGCATGCCATACCTACTATGCACACACTATGTACCAGAGACAAAAGGAAAAATCTTTCACTTGTGCTGTTGTGTAGTGTGCCATAATTGAATGTAAACAATAGAAAGTTTGTTCCATGCTAGCAGAATTGCATCCTTGCTTATTATTTTCATACCACCTGATCTACGTGTGGATGCTATCACACAGCAGTTCCTATTTCAGGGTAAACAATCTTACAATATCCAAAGATGAATCTTTCACCTCTATTGTCAGTACTGCACCAGTCCTCACATGTCCCTACTGCTGTAATATTTCTTAAATTCAGTCTTTCTGCAAGCTGCTTAACAAGTGAGAAATTTTTTAACCAGTCTTCTTTGCAGGTTCTTTCAGCTACCTAGTGGCATGCCTGACAGACCCAATGGCTTCATTCTTATATTAAATACTTTCCTCTTCTTTTTTTGGTGACCCTTAGAGAGAAGGGTTATTAATTTCTGAAAAATCTTCACACTTCTCATCTATCTTTTTCATTTAATAGTTTGTACTTTTCTAAACCATGCTCTTGATATATGCACATAAGACTTCTAACATATGATAATCAACAACTCTTGATTTCTAACTTTTATTTCCATAGA
The DNA here is from genome assembly GCA_013397075.1 of Rhabdornis inornatus. Taxonomy (NCBI): domain Eukaryota; kingdom Metazoa; phylum Chordata; class Aves; order Passeriformes; family Rhabdornithidae; genus Rhabdornis; species Rhabdornis inornatus. The sequence goes on from VWZS01009478.1 coordinate 274,445, forward strand.
ATCATTTTATTTTTCCCCAGATCAGCTTACATATTAACTAAAATATCCTTACCAAGCAGGGACTTGGAAAGGATATTTTAGTTAATTTTCCTCCTTTTGTTGTTTTTGTTGTTGTTGGCTTTTTGTCTTTATTTTTCATCCCACTCTTATGTTACTCTTAACTGGCTTGTACAAACTGAGGTAGGTCCACAGCCATTTCAAGTCAACAGGACTTTTTTTTATGAAGGGCTGTAAAATTTGCAGCACATTCAAGTAGGATGTAATATGACTTCACATACAAACTTGGACACATGTTTGAATTCAGAAAAGTAAAATTTCTCATGCAGGTGTAGTTGGGATTAGAAAATGAAATTTTAAAAGCTTGGTACTGATATCCATGCTTTTTAACAAGCTGTGTATTTAGCTGGTATAGGTTAGCAAGGACAAACATAATGTTTTTTGAAGCTATGATATTGGTCATTCATGACACAATGAATGACAAATATCATTATAGTACTGTGTTTGATCATTTTTTTGATAGAGACTTCAAACAGGTTGGGCTATCATTGTATGAGAAACTGTGCAAACATAAGACAAGCCACACCACACCCTAAGAATTACTTTAGGGAACTGCATTCAAGGTCAAACATGTATCTTCCCTAAATTAAGTTGAAAGGTTTCTTTGTGTTTTCAGTTCATATGAGCCAGGAATCACTCCTTTTCAGCTTGATCCTTCTGGACTGGCATGCCTGCACAAATAATACAAAAACATTCTGTGCCAAAAGAGAATGTGGATGGGTCTTTGTAGTTTGTTTCCAATAGCTGCTCTGGAACAAAATACTCGCATATAAGAAGAATGTGGAAAGTGTACAACACAGTGTTCAGAAGGAGATGCAAAAATAAACTGAAAAGTCATGTGTTCAATTACTCTGTTACTTGTATATGTAGCCAGAAATGTACAGCACTTTCTGGTTCTATTAAAACATTCATATTTGCAGATGTTTCTACAGACCTTAACCTGTTTGTAAAACTGGAATTCCTAGCTTCATTGTCAAAATTATTTTCATACCTTATCTAAGAAACTAATGTATCAGACTCCTTCAATTGTAAGAATACAACAATGCCATCAGGCTCTCTTGAGTTCTGTGTTCTGTTACTGATCATGGTCTGTTATATCTGCTATGGGAAGAAGTATGAGAATCAAAGCTACCATAGCTCTTCCTCCTTGTATTTGTTAGCTTGCTGATGGTGGGACATGGACCACTGTACATAACCCTCAATTCTGCATGGGCATCCTGCTAAATCCCACTGTTCTTCACACTTTTTTCAGCTTTAAGCCCAACAGTTTTGTTTGTGTGGTTGTTAATTCTTGTGTTAAATGTGTATCTTCCCTTCATACCTACAGGCACTGTGTCATTCATATTTTAAGAGGCTTCTGTTACATTTCATATTCAGTCATTCTTTTGTGGTAGCAAATTCTGGTTCTCAGTCTACTGAAGATGTATTCATATTGAAGTTCTCATCTCTGATTATCCCCTATATATTTTTTGTATATAGCTCAATATTTTGTGTAGCTCAATATTTTCACATTTCAGGCAGCTTGAAATGCTTATTTTTACAGCTCTACAAACTCATGTGGTTTCTTCTATTTAGTTTACCTGAAAAATTATTCTGAAACATATAGCAGTGGGAAAAATGTTGGAGAAAAAACAATATTTTGAGTCTATCTTGTAGAAATGTCTTGAAACTAGCAGTGGCTTAACATGGCTAATATTTTTACCCAGCTTAATGTCTATACAAATAATGAGTTGTAAACTTCTAAAAAACAACTAATTTAATCAAGGGTCGTCTAAATAGTAGGGAAAGGCTAGTCAGACTAGACTCAGTGGATGTTCAAATATATGCATTGTAACATTATTCTATGAAAAATTGATCTCATTATCTTCAGTTTGTTCACCCACACAGATATACAGCTGATATCCTCATGGCTATCCATAGCTGATGCTATTGTGTGTATAAAACAGCAATGTGTGTGTTTGATAGTGATTAGCCTGTATCACTTTTTATAAAGCAGACCAACTAATATTTTTGTATCTGAAAAATATATCTAATTTTAAATCTATTTATCAATAAATACCTTATGAAACTTGGCATAAAGTAATTTAGTTAAAAGATGAATGGTTTGTAGCGACGGTATTCCATATAATTTGTATTTCTGAAATTATAAAGGTATACTTCAAAATGTTTATTCAGAAAGCTTATTTTCCTCTCTGATCATATGGTTGCCACATTGTATGGCACTGGTATGGAGGTGGTCTCATCATCTCCTCACAAACATTAATATAGATGTCCTTACTATGTCTCTGTTATGTAAAATCATCATTTTCTATATTTTGTAAACAAAAATATTTAGGTGTCTAATTATTGCATTTCTCAAGGCGTTAAGAGTGTCAACATGCAAAAGTTAAGATGATCAGTGAGCTCAGACTAAGTGATTACCCCAGGACCAAGGTATGAGCAGAAAAGCAAGCACCAGAGTCTGCCAGGCAGAGGAAGACATGTGTCTTCTTCCTTTCTAGACATTGTTTTCTACTTCAGCCAAAATACTATGCTTTGAATCCTTTCTTGAAAAACTTCAGTCTTTGATTTACTTGCTGACTCCAAATGCAGCTGTCCTGATTTTGCAGAATTTGAATTTGAGCTTATCTTTGGAAGTGCCTTGCTTGTTTTGCTGCATCATGCATCATATAGCCAGCTGAAGGGAAGAAAACTTTGCCTGTCAAGGGAAGAAAAGATCTATCTAAGATTTAAACAAGGGCTTAAGTGTAGCCAAAGACAAGCAAAAAAAGTGAGTGAAGCCAACTGTAAGTACTGCCTTTTTGTCACTGACTTAATGGGATTTAAGCAGGCAATTTAAGATGCGCTTACTTGGAGTCAGTGGGATGCAAAGCAATGGGATCTATATATAACACGTGGGAGAATGGTAGGCTCATCTTCCAAAGGCACCATTACCCATGACGGGGCCCTCCTCTCCTGGAGGTGCCAGAACACCTGCCCGTCTATGGAAAACAGTGAATCAATTCCTTGTTTTGCTTTGCTGGTATGCATGGCTTTGTTTTCCCTGTCAAACATTCTTTATCTCTCCCTGCAATTTTTCTCTTTTTACCCTCACAGTTTTCTGCCTGATCCCACTGGTGATGCAATGAGCTAGCAGCTGCCCGGGGTTGGCTGCTGGCTGGGGTGAAACCACAACACACAGGTTCAATCATAAAAAATTTTGAAGCAAGGAGATATGTCTAAGGATTTTATGCAAAGGTAATTTGTAAGGATTATATTTTATTGATTATTAATTAAAAGGAACCATGTAAATTTCCAATGATTTCACAGAAAAGTACAAAATTTGTTCTTTCTGGAGTCTCCAGCACCATATCCAGAGAGGGGACTTTGGCTATATCTACCACTTTCAGCCATAAACATAATTTAATTACATGAATTATATAATTCTACGGTCAAATGCATCCCCTGAAGTAGACTGCACTTATGAGATTAGATTGCTTTAGGAAGTAAAAATGGCAAAAATCATTTTGAAACACATAAAATTCCAGCTATTGATGGACATCTCTGCATTTTTTGCACACAAAATACTCATTATCCTATACCATGTGTTCTGCAAGAGTATGGATGTAGGAAACTGCATAATCCTGCAACTGTGGCATAACAACAAGGCATCAACATCATTTCTTAATCTATTTCTCTGCAAAACAAAAATGTGTTTTTTGCCACACTAAGACAAAGATGTTTTATTTTTAAGGCATAGTGTGGAAAGCCACGAAAAACAAGCAATATACAGTGACTGTAGACTAAGAATATGTTTATCCACTGAAATTCTTAGAAAAAGAAAACCATCGTGCATTATATTTATTTCACTCTAATATTTGACAAGGAAAAAAATATCCTCAACTGACTTGTTTCACTGTTGGTTAAAACAACTATAAACTTAACCCTGGTAAACTCTTCACAGCAGTGCCTTGTTTGTCTAAAGGAGTTGTGTGCTTTTTGATGGGATCCATCCCCTGATGCATAGTTGGCACTTAGGAACAAAAAAAGATTCCACTTTGCTGTCTAGTCAGGAGTGGGGAGTGGGGAGGGAGTAGGTGGAGCTCCTTTGTGCTAGGTCAGTGTGTTTAGTCTCTGAGAGTCATGGAAGTTAGGGTGTCTCTTGCTTGTGACGATCACATTCTTCCCTTTGTGTTTTCTAAAAATGTAAAGCTTGCGCAGAATCTCTTAAGACTACAGGAGATGATTCTCCCCTTCCAGCACCTTAATTATATGTTTCGGAGATTGAATCCTTTATGAAAAAATGTCTATTATGTAATATTTCTGCTGTAAAGAGAAAGCTTGTTTGTTGGACAAAAGGCCTTTCTCTTTTCTGTTTGTTTATGATAGGGCAATTAGACTTCACAGGAAGGTTCTCTAATAATTACATAAAGCAGAGGGAAAACCTTAATTAAATTTTAACGATGAGTACAACTGTGCTGATTAGGATAATGTGGTCATTATATCCTACCACAAGACTTCTTGTTTATATTGTATGCTGCTAGTACTTATGAAGCTTATCTCAAATTTTTATTTATCTGAATTTGGTAATCTCTGCTGTTATTAATTACAAACTCCACTAAGGCTCTCTACACCTCATCACTAATATAATGCATGTTCCTCAAAAAGGCACAATTATATGAATGACAACAACATTTCTATAATACGGGGAATAATTTTCTCATGCAAGTTTTAGGACCTCAGTGACCTAAAGTATATTGAACTTCAGAGATGAGTAAATTAAATGCCCAAAATGGTGACATGGATGTTGACTAAAAGTTTTGTTACTTGACCTCTTCTTCTATCACTGTCGCCTTCACTTTCTGTTTCACTTTTGGAGTTCCCATGTGCACTGGCAGGTAGCTTGGGAAATATTTCCTGTGTACCCCAATGCAAATGAGCGCTGTCGAGCTTATTGCCATTGTTATATACAAGATGTGTAATGACACAAGTTATGGCATCACTCAGCATCCACTTTCCTTGTTCTGCTGTGTTATTAGACTATCAGTCAGTTCTGAACTGGCTCCATCTTCTCTGCAATTACTTTGCAAAGGATTCCCTGCAGAAGGCTGCTTGCTGAGGTATATACAAGTTGTTGCTCACCTTGGGGAGAAGGCTGTACAATTTTATACCAATGCAAATGTAAATTGCAAAATGCATCAGAGATTTATTTGGCTAATGAACTTTTTTGTGCTTTAAGGTGGCTGAAGGCGAACAGCTTCGCAGTGTCAGTGATTTGCAACAGCTCTCAGTCCCTTATGTAGGGTGTGATCCTTCAAAGGAAAGAAGTATGAGTTATCAGGGACAGAAACAAATAGTTTTGGTTGAACAAAGGGCTCAGTCTTTGCAACCTAGTATTTCAGATTTCAGTGACAAAAGTATGGAGGACCACTTGGGATCTTTATTAAAGGATGTCTAAAGAAATAATGAAGCGTGAAGAAGTGACATGATCAATAGATTAGCTCCAGTTTGCATTTGTTATAATTCTCATTTAATTGCTTTCTTGGGTCTGCCCATGGCCTTAATTTCATACTGGTATGTCACCTTTGAACTCTGCTCTGTTAATTTTAATTGTAAACAATGGACTGCCTTTTAAATATTTCCTCCAGTTTTCCTTCTTTTCTGTCACAACTGAACCTATGCCTCCCTGACGCACTATAAAAGGAAATGCTTTTTTCCCTGCTGTGCCTGGAGACTTATTCTAAGTCAAAATTCAGAAGTTCCTAATGGCCTAGGTCTTACACTGGCCCTAGAAGCATCACCACTACTTACAATAAGCGGGAAAGATGACTCACCAAGTATGGAACCTGTTTAACACACCTGCGAGCACACACACACCCTATGTCTAAAATATTTCAAAACACCGTGACAGATAGAAATTCTCTTAACAGTACAGCAAATGTTATAGAATTTGTGGATTAGGATTTTTTAACATTGCCCACAGACCTTAAAGAATAATATTGCACCAATAAGGCCTTTCAGCTTAATATAAGCAAGGAACAGACCTTTATATCCATTGGGTAACATTTACATTTATTCCCTTGTATGTCATACAGAGCCATTAATCATTCTAGCAGCCTCTCTACCTCATAGGAGATGTAGGGCAATGATAATGCTTTATGTGTGCAATTAATCCTGTAGCAGATGTGTAGTTTCCAAGACTACTGCCATTAGAATATTGACAGGATTCAGAACAAATATTCCTGCACCAGCTTAGTAATGATTTTAATATGATAATATCCTGTTACTCATAAACACAGAATATCCAGACCTTAGGTTTTAAATAAGTGTTGTTATTTGTTAAGGCTTTCAGAGAACTAGTGAAGAGGATTTTTTATTCCTGATGCTGCTGTTAAACAAACAGCACACAATTAACATATCAGCTGGGTGTGCATAATTCCTCAATTCTCCATCACACAGTGAAAGTCATAATTTGTGAAGTGAGAGAGGTAATTTATAATGAATATAAAGGTTATCGAGGGAAAACAAATGATGCCAAACAAGCTGCGTATACTTTTAAAGATTTGCTTTTAAAATTATTCTACTTTTCATTCCTGCTAAAAAGATTTCCTTAGCTGGATTCCTGGCGAAGTGACAAATTCAATTACACATCATAATAAAATTGAGGGAAGTAAAAATCCTCTAACTTTTTTTCACAAGACAACATCTTTGCAATGCATATAGATCTTCGGTTGAGGATGGACAGGACTACTATTCCTTCATATTTTTATGCTTTTTCTTCATCAACTTCTCATTTTTCGTTACTGGATTATTCCTCATATTGCCAGGAGATGGGTGCACATGTGAGCCCCTCAATTTTGAAGGCTACACTTTATATGGACATGATTTTTCCCACTATTTTAAAAAAGTATGTGCTTTCTAAAATGCACAGAAGTGTGAACTGGTGGCAGTTCCTCCTAATTTCAAACCACATAATATATATGTAGCTAATATGACTCCTTAGAGAGTGGAGGAATATCTTTTGTAATTAGTTTGCACCAATTTGATCCTACAGTTTGATGGAATTAATGAATGTATTAACCGACAGCCCTCAATTTGCCAGACCTCTGTCAGATTTGTTCCTCAGAAATAAATGTGGACCAATATAGGAAAGGTTTTACCTTCATTGGCTTCACAGTGTGGTTATTAAAATGATACAAAAGTACAAATTCTACTCTCTCTACTTCACAGTTACGAAAACTGAAGAGTGGGGGCAGACGTAGGTTTTCAGACTTTGCTTTCCAGTTTTCTATGCCAGATGAGCAAAAGAGATGGAGGGCATCAACAACTTCTTGTGCTCAGGATAGGACCTGGGGAAGAGCACTAGTCACTGGAGAAAACTCCAAGAAGTTCTTGTAGATCGTGAACAATCCTACTCGCTACTTTTACCTGTGCACCATTGTGCAACTTTTTCAAACATGGAACTGAAAGCACCTAGACATTCTACAGGGCTTGGGAGATCTGCTTTTCATATGGCAAAGACTAGTGCAAGGGAATTCCAGCCCCACTGTGAGCTCTCTCCACATCTGCTTTCTGCAGTGCAGCCATGATTCACTTCAAAGTTCGTGCTTCTCGGCTCCTTCACTGCCCTGAAAAGTACTGCACACAGTATCCTGTTGCCACTGGGATGTTTTCACCTCTTGATCTGTCTCTCCATCACTAACTCTCATGCAGAGAGAGGAGAAAGGGTGTGTGCCTCTGTGGACAGGGGTAAGACTCAACTGCACACATAGCAACAACCCCCACAAAAAAAATCCATGCGACCTTGGTGTTTGAATGCTTTTGGTCTGCTTAGGGAGCACAGTCTGCTTTGGTAAGGTTTCTACTAATGCTAATTGTCCCCTCTCACTGCTCTGTGTGAGGACATTTTGACCTATTTACTTGTAATAGTCTCTAAGCTATTTTGCAGAGCTAGAAACTGGATTGTCAATGTTATTCACAGACTCATGATGAAGGTGGTCTCAGCAGAAGGTGGTCTCTTGGTGGCTTCTCCAAAAGCAGGATATTCATCCAGGAGACACAATGAATATATAGCAAGTTTCATCACCTGTGTTAGATATTCTTATAGACTCTCTGATACTTACCTTCCTTGATCCACAGACTGAAGGAGGATTTTTCCCTTCTACACCTTCTTCTGCAGATGTAAAAGTAGTAACTACAATGTGGCTTCCACTATGCTGAAATACTACTACAACTACTACTACTACTACTGCTACTAAAGTTCATATCACCTAAAAGTATGTTTTATGGAGAATTTAGATTAGCAAGAAGTTATACACTTTAAAGCGTATGTATTTATTACTGTTTGATTATCTTTTGTTTATATAAAACAAGAGTCGCTCCATTTTTCAGGTTTTTTTTCCATATAGTCTATAACTATAAGGTCTCTGTGAATATTGAATTGCTGTTAACAGCATAATTAACTGTAGGAGTTTTTTTAATATTAAAATGGTGAAAGAAAAGATAATAAACATGTTGTCAGAAATGTTTTGAATGCCTGAATTCTATGATTAATATCTGTGAATCTGTGAGTAGCTGCTTGCCAGTTTGTTCCAATTAAAATGTGAAAAAAGGTTATTCATTATAAATAGCACAATTATTATGTATACTGCTCCTTTCTCTCTCTCTCTCTCTCTCTTTTTTTTTTTTTTTTAAGGTTAGAATGAAACTAGTTTCTTTATTACAGAAACAGTATGTAGCAAGATTGGAGTTGGTGCCACATTTTATCCTATGCAAGCAATTTGGTTTAAAACCAACAAACAAATGAAAATATGCAAACCAAAATATCACCTCCATGTTCTGTCTTTGCTCATATAAAGAAATAAAAAGGATTGCAACTGGTCAAACCAAGCATCTGTCCAACAAGCAGGAGTCAGCATGAGGTGCTTTAGAGTGGGATACAGCATACTTTAGCACAATGGACCTACAGCATGGAGTAAGTTCTTGTTTCTGGCAGCTCATGGACTAGAGACTCTCATTGGAAGTTGAATCAATATCCTCATTTTTAACAGTCACTGAGTAACCTAATTCTGTGATTTTGTTCAAATCTCTCCTTGAATCTCTCCTTTATGCTCAAGGCCTTCACAGTTCTCTGCAGCAATTAATAGGACAATGTTAGTTGTAAGGGGTATAGAGAAAGAAAATAATTTTTCTTTCTCTGTTGCCTAGGATTTCCATTAATTGCTTCCTATTCCTGGTGTTAACAGAAAAGTAGGGAAGCATTTCCTTTTCACATTTTCAGTACTGTTTATTACCTTACAGATGTGTGTTCATCACATTTCTCCAGACTTGTCTCTTATCCCACAGAACCTTCCAAGTAAATTAAATTTCTGTGTTTAAAAATAGCTCCATGTTCCTGAGAATCCCTGGTGTCTCTTGTTGTGACACTTCCTCAGACAAGGTGACCATATCTATACTTAGGGATAAAGATTAGTGTTTTTTAATGTATTCAAGGATTTATATGGTAGCATAATGCAATTCCTTGTTTCGCTCTCAGTTCTTCATATGTTATCATTCCTTTTGCCCAGTTGGTGGTTCATGATGTTCTTATCTGATTTGTTTTGGAAGTGTTGAGTTAATGCTGGCAGCAAGGCTAGAGCAGTAGGAAAAGTCTGCATGAGTGAAGTGTGCACCTTCCCAACACCTGAGAGATGCCCAAGGGAACATCTGAGCAGCTGAGTTCCATCAGCTTCTGGGAGTGTTCCCCAGACAGCAGTGTCAGAAAAGTCTTTTAGAACAAATCCACAAACGGGCTGTAACTCTGAAATATGTGATGAATAGAAGCGGCTGGAAGAAGCCAGGAATGAAAATAAGGCACCGAGACCAAGCACCAACCTAGATCCAGGCTGTCTCAAGGTGGTTCAGCTTAGGAATTTGCTCCTCTTTCCCCCCTGGATTTGTGAAAAGCAGGTTTCATTGATGATTCAGCCTAAGCTGTTCTGTAGAATTATGTCATGCAGAATGAACTCAATCAGTAGTCTTTAGTATTTTCTCCTGAGTGAAAAAAATGAAAATAGACTAGTTTGTTTCTTTGCTATGGTTTTTATCATTCTTTTCCTCATCAATCAGTGCTAGTTCCACAAGTTCTCTAGACAGGTTCTTGGTTCTGATGCACTTAAAAGGCAAGAAAAGGCATTTTTTTTTGCTTTTGATAACTTGCTCTTTGAATCCTTTTCTAGCTTTTAATATTTTTCTTGTCAGGACTAATAATATATTCTATTTTTTTAAATATATATATATTGCTTTTATATTCTTTTTATGAATGATATATTGTTAACTGCCTCTCATAACTTCAACTTTTAATTGTGAAAAAAAAAAATTAAAATATCATTTAAAAAATCATCTCGTAAGGCACTGGAACAGGTTATGCCCGATCCCTAAAAGTGTGCAAGATCATGTTGGATGAGGCTCTGAGCAACCTGGGTTAGTGGGAGGTGTTCCTGTCCATGGTGGGATGTCGGAACTCGATGAACCTTTCCAACCCAAAACATTCTATGATACTAGATGAGCATCTTCTCGTAGGAAAGAAGAAGAGGGTGGGTTTTTGCAATTGTAATGTTCCTGCAAGCATGGAAATGGAGACACTGCAACCTTCTTTTTTCTCTAGCTTAAAACACTATTAGTTCCATTGCTTGACTTAGTTTTAGGAGTTTTTTAGTCTTGATGTTGCTTGACCTGAAAACATACAGTTAACCTACTATACACAGTCTAAGAATGAAAAAGAGAACCCTAGAGAGTCAGGTGAAAATAAACTTGAATTTAGTGAGGTCTCTCTGACAAATAGCCAATACAAGAAGGTAGATAAATATAGGAGACTATCACTAATTTCTGTTCTTAATTTTAGCACAGAAGGAAACGTTACAGATCAAGTGTGGTTTCTTTCAAAACGAGGGCATGCAAAGGAAATAGTAGCAATAATAATATGCAAATAATAATATAATAATAATATATGCAAATAATAATAAAAAAGTTATTATAATTTAATAATAATATATGCAAAAATATAATAGAATATTTGCTAGCCAGTTGAAGCTAAGAAATATATGACATAAGTAGATCTGTTTTCCTCCAGCAGGTAGGATACACCTTTCTTTCATGCAGTTTGCCAGCATACTACTGGGTTATAACTGATTGCGTGACATGTTTTATTTGGAATCCTTCCTCACATTTTTGCCATGCACACTTGCCGGTCCTATCAATCATTTCCAACATGAAAGACACATTGTCTAACTCCTGCCCAGCTGCACTGATTTTCATGTTACTAATTTGAATTATTTACAGTGTGTGAGTTAACCCTAAGAACTGTGCAATGCAGTATACTGTTTCCCTCTTGGCAGCCTATAGCTGTAAGAGAGGAGCTACTGTAATTTCTGAAAATTGGCATAGTATCTGTTTATGATGTCTTGTTAGCACATGCTGAACCCATTTACACTATCACCTGCTTTTAAACTAGATACCATGAGCTGTGGAGAATTGTTGGCTTTTGTAGCATGTGAAGATGTAATTCAGTCTCATGCATCCTCTCTTCCAGGAGCGTTGGGCCAGAAAGAAATGCTCAAGAAATTCCATGCTGTTAAGCAGATTTCAGATTTGCTTTGTGAAAATCCCTGTCATGCAATAAACCATGCATTGAACAAACTCTGAGTAAAAATAACTTTGTTATGCTTTCGAGCTTCTCACCAAAATATGTGGAGCTAAGGCAAAAGGGCTCTCAAATTTTAGGGAGATCTCCTACTGATGACCAAGTAGCAGTGGCAGAAGTAGTGTTGTTTCACAGACCAAATTTTTATCACTGCATTATCCACTGTTTCTCAGAGCAGATGCTTCTTGATTCGTGCCAAAATGCACTACATTCAAACCAGTGACACCCATATGAAACAGTTTAACCCACAATGAATCTACTATACTGCGTGGTCACTGCTTTCTTGTGCTTTCAAGGGTGTCATTGCGTATGAGAATAAAATATTAGGTAATGCTGCTTTAACAGCAATTGTAATTAAACTCCATCACAATGACAATCCACAAAAAAAAATCTTACAGAGGGAATGGGGGGGGGTAAGTACAGGGCTTTTTTTTCATGGTGAAAGCTAGAGAAAATACCTTTGAATGATTTATTTCTCTTCATCACTCATTTTAGCATTTCAGCAAATATCTGACATCTTTGTGTTTAGAAAATGATTTCGCACAGCAAACAAAAAAGCAGTGTGTAATACAATTACTTAAAATGAGTCATTTGAGGGTTGATCCAAAGTCCTTTGAAGTCAATGAGAGGTTGCCATTGACATCAGTACCTTTTGAATCAGATCCTCTAAGGGATAGATATAATAAAAGCTGAAGACAGAGAAGAAGGTAAAGCTAAAAGGTAGATAAAAGGAGATGAAAGGAGGGAAAATTGCCACGGTCACCCAGTTTCATACCAGTTGCAGTAAATCCTTTAGGATATTTAACCACCTAAGATAAATAAGTTTTCTTTTACCATGGTCTATTAAGTGATAGGAAGAATACACACACAATATCACAGATTTTCCATCAATGCACGCTACCAAGCCATATTCAAAAGTAATGTTCAAAAAGCTCTGCACTTTCAGAGGCTGTCATTGATTTACAAGACAGCACAGGCTGCAGTGAAACAGGTAACAGACATTCAGTGTCTTCCTGGGGGTGGGTCTTTCTTCATAATCTCTCTTCAGCTAAGCAGTGCAATGCCACAGAGCTATAACATGCCACAACTCAAATGCCTTTTCAAATATTATTCTCTTTTCATGGCTAGCTCTTTTCTTCTTGAAAGAGCCCTCTTCCAAATACTATTTTAAAATACATTTTGCTTGTTTGTTTATTTGTTTTTTTGGGTAGAAACATTTTGTCTTTCATTTGCACCCCTCTGCAGCATCCGTTCTTCAGCACAGTGTTTTAAGTATGTATTTTTCAGTTAGAACAAGCTGAAGTTTAAGCAAACATAAAATAATTTTTCCGGTTGCAGATGGCATTTTTAAGTATTAATATGCACTTATGGAAATACATGCTGGCGAAAGGCATCTCATTAATATCAACACAATCCCCATCAATGTAGTTTTGAGACACTTTTTTCTGAGCTATGTGTTTATAACAGCATGCACACTTTCTGTAGCTCTTGCCTGTGTTTTCCTGCTATGTATATATAGTCCAGCTGGGAAGAAATACGAGCACCTCCAGCTGAAGGCCAAGTGAAATATAGATCTTCGTGTGTCTTTGAATTTCTAATAAACAATCCCACACAGAGAGCAATAGTACAGTCAAATACATGCAGATAGCTTTGAATATCTGATTCATTTAAATGCTCTTAACTTTCCTATTTGTATCAACCTTGAACTTCATATTCAGTTCCTAAAAAACAGTCCTGTTTTACTTCCTTAAGCAATATACCTTAAATGTCTTTCTACTGAGCACATAAATATTTAACAGTTATGTATTTTGTTAAATTTTTCTAGTAGCTCTTTTAGAATTTTCAGATTTGAGTGTAAGTAACAGAATACAACCAGCTAGCTATAGTATGCTATAACTGGAGTGATGTGAGGTCAGGTTTATTTTGAAAGCTTACAAACTAGATTTTACTTTCATGATTTATTACATCACAGCTGCAAAAAAATTGGCATTAAGTAGGACTAGGACTACTTTACACAGTGCACTGTGAACAGATTTACCTGAAATAAATGTAACAACAAACATTTTCCCTCAGCAGTGGTAAATACCAGTGAAGATTTAGAGAGCAGAAGCATTGACCTATTTAGGACTGTGCTGGGGCGCTGGGCAGGTTTCCCATCCCTATGTCCTTTGATGGAGAGAAACCATTTGACAGCACCACATTGAAGTATTCAATATTTTTGAAAGGGTTACAATTTTTATCTAGCCTTTATTAAGGCACTCTAAGCAAAGGGAAAAGGTATCATTCAATCAAAACTTTATTTTTGTTGATCAAGTCCCAGACAATCTGGCCTATGGTAAATAAATTTATCAGTAAGTGCCTAGTGGTAAATTTGGCACAGGTGTGGGAGCAGCACTTTTGTTTGTACATGACCACAGAGTCTCCATGTTTTTAAGGAAGGTTTAATTGATTGTTCAAGGCAACCCACACAGGTAAGGAAGAACATGTATTAACGTAAGTAAATATTTATACAAATGAAAAATCTCGGGTGTTTTTCTATAGACTTAATGAACATGCTGGAAAATTTTACTCTGGTCTAAAGGTGCAAAAACTGGGTCTAATTTTTTCCTTCACTATGAGTTTTATTTTAAAAGAATTTCAACTTGTATGATAAAACTGGTGAAATGGATAAGATTTCCTTTTTAATTTCTTGCAGTTTATACCTACATTGAGTTATCAAAGCTAAAATTTACAAAGTATAGTCCTATTTTCTGAATCCTAAACGTTCTGACAGAAATTAATATTGATGAGTATTAAAAACCATATTGACTCATTAAAAATGAATAAACTAGTTTTCATTGTATTTCTAGAACAAATAAATATGTGCTTACACACATATTATTCTCTGAAAATATACATTCTCAGCAGCATGTATAGATTATATATCAAGGATATAGTGAAATATATAAGAAGGAAGAAATAATATTTGGTCATCTTTTCTCTCTGTCCTAGGTTACAGTGTAAAGATGTGCCCAAAAGTATGTATTCTATCACCATCTGTTGAAACCAGAGTGATCCTTATCCCTGTGGGAGATATTCTCTGCTAATGGGCCATCTGTTAAGAACCAGGTGGGGCAGTCATCTTTATCTTTTCCAAGACCCATCCTTCCTCCAGGAAGATATCTTCTGTTAATGGGCCATTGAGTCCTACTGTATGACTGATAAAATTACATCATCCCATTGGGAGATGCTCCACCCAGGGGGAGGAGCCAAGCATTTCCTACCTAGATAAAAACTGAGATTTGGAACACCGAGGCAGCCCTTACCCACTGGTTTTCAGAGGACAAGAGCTACCAGACCTTTCTACAGGATAACTACTTCAACAAGACCACTTCATCTAGACTGCTACCACCACCCTGACTAGCGGGGTGTCAGGTTGTGTTCTGACTCTGTCTGTGGTTTTCTTTTGTACTATTGCATGTATTTTATTTTTCTCTTTTTTCCCTATTAAATTGTGTTTCTGATTTGGAGTGTCTCACTGGTTTTGCTTTCAAATCATTCCACTCTCTGTGACACTATCTACAAAGGCTTCAACAGATTAAAACTTGTTATTGTGCCAAAAGACCTCTCAAATCAACATGAGCAGGGCAATGTGCATCTCAATAAAAGGGGTCTTTAGAGATGCATGTTCAGTGATTTTTGGAATATTTCAGCTCTTGTCATGTGCTGTTTTTGGCTGGGGTAGAGTTAATTTTCTTCACAGTGTCTGGTATAGGGCTGTGTTTTGGATTTGTGCTGAACACAGGGTTGGTAATACAGAGATGTTTTTGTTATTGCTGAGCAGGGCTTACACAGAACCAAGGCCTTTTCTGCTGTTTGTACTGCCACACTGGTGAGGAAGTTGGGAGTGCATGAGAGGTTGGGAGGAGACACAGCTGGGACAGGTGACTCCAACCCACTCAAGGGATATTCCAGACCGTGTGACATCCAGCTCTGTGCGTAAAGCTGAGGGGAAGAATTGGCATTTGTCTTCCCTAGTAAGCGTTATGCATGATGGGTCCTACTCTCCTGGAGACAGCTGAACACCTGCCTGCCCATGGAAAGCAGTGAATTCATTCCTTATTTTAATTTGTTTGTGTACATGGTTTTTTGTTTTCCCTATGAAACTCTTTATCTCAATCCATGATTTTTCCAGCTTCCAGTTCTCTCCCCAGTCCTGCTGGTGGGGGAGCGAATGAGCAGCTGCCTGGGGCTTGGATGCTGGCTGGGATTAGACCATGACGTATCATTAGACAGTAATGGCTTCTTTTGGTGGGGTTGGTTTGGGGTTTTTTGCATGCATGGCTTTGGTTTTCTAAGATCACTTCAATCAAGTACGTGATGTAAGCTTACCATGCTGGAGTTGTGCAGTCTGTTATTTGCTGCTTTTTTTAATGCTCTGCATTACTTTCTTTATAGCAAAGAAATAATTATAGAGTTGTCATTGCAACCCAGTACCTTTCAGAAACCATACGAGGTAGACAGAGTAAATTCGGACTTTTCAAAACAGCAATAGCATCTGAACAAAAATTATTATGAGGTTCACTCACATGATAGCTATTAGATAAGAAGTGGTCTGAGTGCCAGAACTCCCTCCATGAATATTTACCAAATCCTAAGGAATTAGAATGATGTTTCTTAAAAGCCTTTCCATATTACATTTGAAACCAAGATATTATAGTATCAAAGTGTGAGGAAAAGACTGCTCTTCAGATGGTCAAACTCTGTATCCCAAGTCACCACAGATTTGTCATCTCAGGATAGCCAAGTATTTCCCACAGCAGAGGCCACGTGGCAGCATGATCTGGGAGCCCAGAGGCCATCTGGCTGCCATGAGGAAGGCTCAGCTGTCTCTGGATATCTCTGCTCATGGCCCAGAACCTTCTGCTTGCTCTTCTGCCAGCCCACAGAGTGGGGAGCGGGCCCAGCCTGAAGGTGCCGTGCTTCTTGAATGGGTCTTGTGTGCTTGCATGGCAGGGAAGGGATGCAGGGAATGCATTCCTGTTTGGATCAGGCTGCTCAGGGCCAAGACCTGTTAGTTTTAAGTCAGTTCCCTCCAGCTCTCACAGCATGCTGAATGCTGCAGCCCACTGACCACCCTAGTGGTACCACACCTGTCATACACTGGGGAACCAAAACAAGACACTGCACTTCAGCTGTGGTCTCAAAGGTGAAACCCTACAAATTAAACACTTATCTGCAGCCCCAGTCCCACTTTCTCCTTCCACGCTGATGGAACTGTTTACGAATCTGGGGATGAGTTCCAAGGCCTACATACAGGTGCTGTTAAGAGATGCCCATTCTCAGACCTTCATGTGTCTGAGATATCCATTAGCTTTGCGCATAGGTGAAGTCAGAGTTTGGGGATCCTGTGGTTTTCTGGAGTGGCATTTCTGGAAAACCATTCTCTGACATCCTTGTGCAGGCAGCTGAGTGTCTCCGTCAGTGCTCACTTGTAGAAAAACACTCTAGAAGATACTCAAATCCTGAATATCAGGAGATACCCTAACAACTTTGTCTCTTTCAAGACAAAGGCCATCACCTTTGATCATCCTGTGGCACATAGCTGGCCACCCCCACTTGATTAAGAACGTACCTTTTTCTGTGTTTTTTATCAGTCCCTCCACCCTAAACACTCCTTACCCGCACAAACTTCAGTGCTAGTCCATTCTTTATTTGTCCTCCCTTTCATGAACACCAAAATTTCATGATTTAGAGTCCTGGTCTACACTTATGCCAAATAGCTGTATTTAGTATGGGGTATGTGGGGGGGGGGTATGTAGAGTGTTTCTCCATATATTTCTGAGGCATAAAACTGCCAGGAGGAAACTGAGAAGGGAAATTTGCAGGTAGAGTAATAAAGGAGGAAAAGATATGGTGCAATTCTGCCAATTCCGTGAATCTGAAAGCAGAGTAGAAATCTAGGATCATAAAGTTCCTAGAACTCATGTGAAAATTGGCAGCTGGGTAGAGGACAGAAATATTCCCAGTGCCCCTGCACAGGGTAAGAGTGGCTGTACACAATGAGCTGCTCCAAGCAGACTGGTTCCCCTTGCAATGGGGTCAGCAGAGAGGCAGCACTGACCACATGGATGGCACTGTGCAGGATAAAGCATGCTGCTCAGTAGAAAAGCAGGTTTCATTAGTTCTCCTATTTGGCAAAAAACATTTTTTATAAACAGTGGTAGCAAATAACCAGTAAGATCATGCAACTAACAATATTGTGGTGCTTGATTATTCTATTTGTCTAAACGCCTCCACCTCTAGTCCTTCCCTTTCCTGCCAGTTTAGACTAGGGGAAAGCTAGTCATGCTGCAGGATCTTCACTATTATTAAGAACACTTTCCTTGACAACTGTTCTTAATAAACATGAAAATCCCACATCGTGACTCAAAATATATATACTGTTATATATTTGGAGCCCAAAATAACCTGGACGAGTAGGTGAGCTGATGTGAAGCTGTCAAGACTGGCTCAGCACCACAGATGTGTCAAATAACAAACTGAATAAACAATGTCAAGAGAAACCAATAAGGTATTAACACAGGGGCTGACAGCAGGTGTTGGACCTCACAGTTAGCTACCTAGAAATAAAATCTATGTAATGCTTGGAAATACAAGAAGCTAAAACAATTTAGAGATCAGTCAAGTTGTTTAGTTTTGGTTTGGGTTTTTTGTGGCAAAGAGGACAGAGCTCACACCAAGCTCTGGAAAAAAACTGGAGACTGTAGTTCTTTGTTTGGTTATGCAGACCTGTACCAAATGCCAAAGCTCACTTCTAAGTAATCTCTAGACTGTTTTCATCTGGTCCTTCTAAAATGTAAGCATAATCTCCTGAGCCCAGTGAGACTTAGGGAGAAGGATGTTTCTCCACTTCTTTGTTCCCTGACCTGGCTTCGGAAAAATCTTCCCATGGCACACACAATGGAGATATCACACCATGCTTGTTTGGCTTTCTGACAACACTGAAACAGACTCTCCTGTTTTCCTGATCAATGGTACTTGCCTCCAAGCAAGCTGTATTGCACTGTAAGCTGGTCTCTGCCATAAAAATGCACACATGATGTATATGGATGCATATACATACATTCATTTATATTCCCAGCACAGCAGGTGAAATAATTCTGCACCATGTATATTTTTGTGCTGTTAAGGTGCACTGTTGCTTTGCAAGCAAAACAGTAGATCTTTCATTTGCCGGTGACATTGCACAAAGTGCTTATAATTCAGTGTTAGCTTATCAGCCGTCCAATCTCCCACTCCAGGGAATGTGTCAACCATCAAAAGGAGACGAGGAGGTGTGCTGAATCTTAATGGCTTCTATTTCATCAGACTCACTTTCTTAAGGGCATTTAATCAATGAGGACAAGTAGTGGGCAGATTTTTAAATAAATGTGTCACTTTAGGTTAATCTGCAGTACAGTTGAATGTATTTGTTTATGCAATTCCCCGAATATGTTCCTCTGCTGCTCAGCTGAATTGATAATCTGTAAATCAAAACATGTTACAAGTAGTTTTAAACTAGCCCTTGAGCAATGACTTCATTTGACCTACTGGTATCTAAACCATTCAGAAGTTTCAGATCCAAGGGTGTTTAATGTCAGTTTTGTGTTCAGCACAGTTTCAAGTAAGCTTTTGGTTCAGTGCATACAAATTAGGTTTTGGTCATTGCAGGTTTATAGGAATATTTTTGTATAGGGTTTTTCTTTTTTAATGTGGCAGGTTTTTTCTCTTTTTCTTTCTTTTGTTTTTTCTTTTTTCTTTTGTAAAGCAGTCTTTGGGGAAAAATAAGATAACAACCATTTGCAATATTTAGGCATTGCCTCATTATTACCTATCAGTCTTATATAGCAGTTAATGCAACTGTACAATAGGATAAAATAGATAACTTTTTAGAAGCACATTTACTTTTAAAACAGTGGAAACACAAAAACAGATAAAATTGATCAGATGGGTATGTAGATAAATTCATTTGTGAACACAGGTGATAAGCAGATACCCATGGGTTCTGATTTATGATGTTAACTCCCTGCTAATTAAAGCACTGAAACCGTTTATCCTTCTCACTCGCACAAGAGACAAAGATTAGCAAAAAATTCATGGAGGAAAAAAGGATCATGCATTAGTGTACATTAATCAAGTTTAGTCTATTGTAAAATGGATCTAAATTATAATTTATATATTAGTGTTCAGAGAGAGGTAAACTGGCAAACTAGTGGGAAAAAAAGCTAGCCCATCTGTACTTCAGACTTTCACTGTTGCAAAACATTGGCAAGCCTGCTTTGATTTACACTGATATGAACAAGATTATAATCAAGCCTAGCAGCTAGACTGTATGCTGTTTGTGCTACTCAGCTATGAGAACATATAAGGCCTGAATATGCAGTCAAAATCCCCTTGGAAACCAATGCAAACTTCACCTACGCAACAACCACAGGGCTGTACCGTAATAGTGTAGAAATTATTCTGTGCTTTAACAGAAGACTTACCTACAGCCATTTATGGAGGTCTTTTGCAGAAGTACTCTGTAGATCGAAGTGTCTGACATTGCAAAGGACATCTGTGGTTATGAGAGGCTGCTTGTGTTATGTAACATAAATCATTTGAGCATGAGCATCCAACCAGAATATGACTTTCCAGTTCATGTGAGGAGTAATTAGATCTGCGAGAACACACCATGTGCAAAGTAGTGAAAATAAAATGCATCAATGGATCTCACAGACAAAACAGGAAGTAGGGCTGAGGAGGTGTTACAGGTGCTCTTAGCAATGTTCTTATGATTTTAAGGGTGGTTTTCACACGAACTTAACCTGCAAAAATTCTCTGTTTCAAAATTATGCAGCACTAGCATATAAACATAAATATATAATGAGTACTTTCATATCTGTATTTATCTACAGATTTGAATCCCGATTTCCCTTTTCTCCATTCAAATTAAATTAAACTAATTCCTACTCCTAATGTACATTTAGCTTCCCGAGACTGCAATCTATTTTACTTTCCTGCCTTGCAGGAGGGTTTGAAGACCCCAGGTAAAAAACACCGCATTGCTTAGCAAAGGATCTTTAATATAGATCTGAATGCCATGTAAATCAATCCATTCTGTAAACTGCGCCTCAACCTCTTTAAGCAAATCTCCATGTTAGCTTTAACATCATTATGTCGCATTGTGATGAAAATGGACTTTCTGTATCCTGTGATAATGAAAATAGCCACTTTATGCAGTTTCTGTCTGCAATTATCCAGGCTTTTCTCAGACTCTAGAGGAATCTAAGCTAATTGCTTTGGGACTTTTGCTACATTTCCATAAATTCTTTGTTAATTTTTCATGAGAAACTGTTATTGCAGTTGGCCTTAAAGTTCCCATTGTATTCAATAATGTAAAGAAGTCATTATGAAAACATAACCAATTCACTAGTGCCTCCATCAAAGCTACACTCCTTTATCTACATGTATTCTCAGGTGAGACTGAATGACTCACCCAAACCCTTCAATGGTGTTTTTTTTTTTATTTTGATACACACTTTTCTTCATTTGAGTTTACTCAAAGCAAATTTAAAAGCGGTTCTATGTGGTGCATGACCTTGTCTTTATGGGGCATGAATTGAATTTGCTTTATCTCGGGGCTAGCTTCTCAATGCAAAAGGCAGCAGATTTGCATTCATTTTGGTGGCATCATGCCAGTTTACACTCCCTGCAGCACCAACCTCAATGAGATCTGTGCTATAATAAAAACAGCAGTGCAGGCCACTGAAATGCCACTTTAAAAGTCCCTGAATCATATGAAACCTGCTTGGCCCCCTCAGAACCCTGAAAAACACCAATAGCAATTGTAAAACTGCATTTTAAAAGCTTATTGGGTATTAACTGGTTTTCACCCTTTAGCTCTTTCTGTTGTGATCATAAAGTAGTGCCATCCTTGTAATCAGGTACGTCACACTGCCAGCTCTGAAGCAGCTAAGGCAATCTGCAGTGCAAGGCACACTTTCACAATGATTTTCTCTTGAATGCTGCAACAGAAGAATATGTAAACTACTGAGAAAAAAAAGAAAAGTACCAGTGTGAAAAAAAGAATCACACTGGAAAATTAGGATAGGCCAGTATTTTTCTAGTTAAAGAACCTTGCTGAGAGATATGGTTTATGGAAAGCACAGGTTTTTCGGATATCAGTAGAAGCCATTATAGGTTAGAACTGAATCATTTAATGACCTATATTTCTCCAAGGTCCTCTAAGGTCTGATTCCTGAAAAAGGCAAGAGATTGTATGCAAACCTCAGAAATCTCTAAGGTTTGACTCAGAAACATGCTCACAAATCCCATTGCTTATCCTAAGCTTTTCTAAACCTCTTTCGTGTGGTAATGAAGCAGATGATCATCGCATGATTGGATCTCTTATTCTCCTTTAGGTAGGTGGTCTAAAAGTAAAGAAAACTAATACTGCTTGTGATATTTATCTTAATATTAAATGAAAAAAATCTTAAATAAGTAAAATGTTAGTGCACTCTTTGCTTTCTCACCAAAAAGATAAAGCTGGCTTCAATTTTGTCCATAGATTAAGTTTTTTTCACATTTGATTCTGATTTTCCAGTGCTGGAGACTGTCAGTCGAAGACCTGTGCCCTTCCCATGCTTCCCAGGAGCTGCAGTGCTTTATTCTCCAAGGAAGTGACTGTTGTGAATAGGAATATTGGCAGCATATGGCACCACTCAGGATGCCTGAAGTGGATGGCATGCTGCACTGGAGGGAGATTTACAGCGTTGCAGCTCTTGTGCGTGCTCCCAAGCAGGCACATTCCCACTTCTCTCCCATGGCAGTTTTACTACCACTGCTTTTCGAGGATTTGCTGCCACTGATGCTAATGATGAGACAAGAGAAAGAAGCTGTACAGTAGCTACTAAGAGGAAATTTTGTCTTACAAAGAGTCTCAACTATTGGGTTTTTCATTACTGCGCCAATATCAAAAATAATGAGTGGTATTAGGACTCTGAGCCTTCCATGTATATGATTTCAAAAGTGCTTGAGCACTACTTCACCATCTCTACTTTATCCAGAGCACTGAATATATAATTTTTTCCCCAAGAGGTATGCCCACCCTCTCCACACTGGTTTTCTTACATACAAAATTTGGTTTGCTTTGAAAGAGAGAAATGATTGAAAGGCTTGTTGTCACCCAAAAGTCTTTACCTGTAGGAAGATTAATGGTCTTAACAGGAGATCTGCCCTTCTTTTCCCCATCTTCCCTCCAGCATCTGCTCCACGCAGCAAATTTGACTCCATGCATACAGATTGGATCAGGGAGGAAAAATGGATCCGCTGACAGGGGTGGTCTTCTAATTCATAAGGGATGTGCAACCATGTTTTTCCCTGTAGTTACTGCATGAACCAGAGGATACAGGATATTGTTTGGTGTGGCTAAACAAGGTGTTAACTGGGAAGAATGGAACGAAGATAGAAGAGAGGTGGGGCATGAAGTGTGGGAAACTGAGAGATACACATAAGTAAGGACATATAAACACCTGCTTGAATGAATATGTGTGCACATCTGCCCACTCACAGGATTGAGGCAGGGGACGAAGGAAGGCAATAAGGAGTGCAAAAGCACAAATGCAGGAAACACTTCCAAGATTTTTGCTCAGGAGTACAGCAATGGCCAATATTTGTTGTACAAATGGCTGCAGCAATGCAGGAAAACAGACATTGAACTTCTAGGGAATGCTTGACTGCTTCCCTAAGCAAGTAAGTCATCCTGCTTTGTTTGCATGCAATAATTACAGCAGGCTTTACAGACTGTAGCTTCTTTACTGGCAACAAAAATTTCACTTGGGTAAATTCAGTCCAGCAGACCTGGTTTATTGTATCCTGAATATATTCACAAATTCATAACAGGCTAGGTAATTCCTTCTTTTGTACCTGGGTTGTGTTGGAGGGGTTTGTTACATGTCAGTGTCTTTCTAGCTTTGTAATTTTGTTGCTCTGATATTGCCTGAACCAAGACAGCAAAGGAAGTGATTACACGAGCTGGTGAATGTGACTTGGGTCTTTTCCCTTTTCTTTGCTTCAATACCTGCTAAATAAGTGAGAGAAAGTCACCTGCCTGAAATCTTTGTGGAAAAAAATATCAATAAGAGTAACACATACATAAACTAACCTTGATTTTTCCAAAGTCCTTGGTGCTTAGTTTCAATCTACCAGGCAAAAAAGATTATTTAGGGAAAATATACACAAGGAGAACATAAAATTCCCTGAATTGTTAGCTAGCTGTAAAAATGATCAGCAAAAGCAACACAAAACAA
>VWZS01009478.1:298614-329275 GCA_013397075.1 Rhabdornis inornatus
TATATATATAGTACCTATTTACATATAGATGTGGAACATCACATTTCAACTAGCTACAATGTGAAGACAATTGTTCATTGAAAGGTGTTGGGAAGATAAAGTTCACATGCTTTCAAAAAAAGTCCCAAAACAAAACAAAAAAACAGCCTGAAAACTTTTGACTGTTAAAGTTCATTATCCATTCTGTTGTTCTTTACTTCAGTGAAGGATCTCATAGAAATGCTGTTACAATAACAATGAAAAACACATTGCTTTACATGAAGCTTCATGCACAAATTCCCTGTGGCTAGTGCATTTTTTCCCAAACTGAAAGAAATGAAGTGTCATGTGTATCAGCTTGTTCTTCATTGCTCACATTCCTCTTTATGTTGATGTGAATTTTTCAGCACAAGCATTCAAGAATGGTACTTTACTTAAAGATGCTGCGTTATGTTAAGCAGACAGTATTGTCATTATTTAGCAGCTATGGTAGACTGTGGATGCAGTCCTGTTGATTTTATTAAAAAGAGGCTGTCAGGATCTATAATTCACACATCATTAACTGCTTCATTAAGACTACAGCAGCTCTGTGAGCACTAAACTTGTAGCAGTTGCATGACAATACAGGTAAATGTTCACTGGTTGAGACATGCAAGCATCTCCAGTGACTTGTTCACTGGATAATTAAAAGCCAGTACTGTTTTTAGGACACACTTTTTTCAAACTACAAGCATAAATGCATAAAACATGTCCACTTAGAATTGATTTAATTTAAGTTAAAAGCATTACTTTGCAATGAGGTGTGCGATCTCACATCGTCAATCAAAAAAAGGCAATAACATACCAAAATGTACAGTCATTTAAGTATTTTCATATGGTTTGGGTTTTCTTTACAGGAATATGAAACAGCCTGTGTGCTGAAGCATTGTGAAGCAGAACTGTTACAGACATGAACAATGTGAATCATATTTATTTAAGAATTTAGAATTAATGGAACATTAATTATGCAGAGAAAAATTTCATTTTCCTACTATTTTTACTGAGTCCTGTCTTGATTTGACAGAAGATAGGAGGACATTTCCACTCTTGCTTTTCTCTCTTCTCTTTCAATGGACATCTCCTTCCCTCTCTCCCTCCCTGATTATTTTGTTAAAGCCACCACCTCAGAGATAAACACATAACATGGATTTCGAACTGGACTTTGGAGCCTGACAGATTTGGAGTATATTTGGAAACAAGCAAAAAGATTTCTATTTCTTGGATTATGTGGCAGCCTTGTCGGTGGGATGCCTGAGCAGTCCTCACAGCACTACGAACCATTCCCTTCTATTCCCCGTGACCTTTTTGCCTTCTTCAATCAATGGTCACCACTATTTGTACACTCCTGGGGTGAAGAAGTGGGAACAGATCTGGCAACTCATGCTGCTGGCTTTGGTACAGCCACCTCTGATGCCCTTCTCATTTTTCATCATTGATCTTTTGGAGGCAGCTAAATAAAATAAATGCCATGATATTGTATTCATTGTTATCAGTCTAGGAACAATATGCAAGACATTGACTGAGGTTACCACAGTAGTTCATTTGCAATTTTCTAACTTAATTCTTTGAAGCTTTATTAACCATATATATACACCACAGTTGTTGTCATAAATTAAACTTTTGTCAGCAAACATATTGGACATTCCTCGGAGACAGTACTTGAATATCTATATTGATATTTTTATAGGGAAATATTCAAATTTTTATTTTCAGATTGTTTGTTTGTTTGTTTGCTTGCTTGTCCTCTGCATTTACTTATAAAGATGTGCTGACAGAGTTCTACTCAGTTGCAGTGTATTCTTTCAAGTTTAAATCCCAAGTCTCATGGAGAATGTATTATTCTCTCTGTAAGATGTCAATGTTTCTAATAATGTTCTAATGAAGAAAAGAAAATTCTTACCAATAGCACAATGCTGACAGCTATTTTTGCTGAAGGACAGCGGCTGTATAAGAGTCACCACTCACATACTTACAACTTATAAGGGTATCTGGGCTAGAAAACTTTGGCTACACTATTCTTCCTATGTTTTGGTGTAGTAGCGATTACTGAGAAATAAGATCAGCTATAATTTCTAAGCCTTTGTCTTTAGTGCTGCTCAAAAGTGTTGAACACAAAAGAACAGAGCTCCAGGTCTTTTTCCTGTCATTATCACCAGTGAATACTTGTGCTCTCAACAGCAAAAGCACTGGTTGCATTTGGAGATGGTGGATTTTGTATGGACTAGAAGGGCAGTCACTGTGTAAACAATTAGAGGACAATAGTTTTCACTGTGACCTTGCAGTGATCCTTACCATGAAGTATAAACTTTTTTGCTAGAAGTAAAACATGAATTCCTTCCTGTCTTTCCAGGACAGATGGCCTAAGACATGGTAGTAAATTCAACGTGCCCAAAGCCATTATCTAGCCAACCTACACAGAACAGCACACATTCTTTCCTCTAAATATGCTATCATTCACAACAAGGCAACCAAATCCAAACCTACAATCTCGGTATGGGTCCATCTCTTGCCCAGCAGATGGTGTGGGCCAAAACTGGGAGGAAGGAGCCCTGGCATTGCGTCAGTATGGATGGGTAAGCCGAGTGACCAGCATGGTCCCCAGGTCTCCTGAATTTAGCAGTACAGAAATAGCTGGAGGCTTATTCTGATGTTTCTGAAACTTTCTGGGGAGTAAATCTACTCCTTCTGTGTTAATTTTACTTAGAAAACTTGCAGAAAATGCAAGGAAGGTCAGTAGCTCACCACAGCCACATCTGAGTAAATCAAATCATAATTTACATATTTTTCCAGCTCAACTTGTATATTCCTTTCACAGCTTTATGCTTTCCCTGTAACTTGTATTCTGTTATCAAGTTGAAAAAAAGAGATGAGAAAAATCTGAAAAAACAGTTCAGACATTCCTAGCTGACCTGATTGTGTAGAGAACTGTTTGTGTCCAGAGCAGGATGACAAAAGGATTGTATCTATGGTAAATCAATGAGCACTAAATGCTACAGAAAGTTAGCAAAGCTTAATTAATTGGTCCCACAAGATACCGATGGGAATTCAACAGTAAAATATTTTTCCTAAGAGATCATCCAGCTTCAAAAGAGCTGAAAAACCCAGCAATCTGCAATTATGGACTGCAAACAAAAACCCATGGAACTCAACATGTGTAAATCTTTGTGACAAATTGTTGTAATTTTTAAAAACCCAAACACACTGGAAAAGAACAGAGATGTTTTTCCAATAGGTGCATAGCAAGCTAAAGGGAAACCATCCTATCCATCCCATGCAATTCCAGAAACCTGCCGATGTAACAAAAAGATTCAGTAGAAGCAGGAGGTTCACGTCCAACATTCTCACAAACACTTCTCCTGGTAAGAGAGAATCGTCATCATCATCATCACCACCATCATCATCATCATCATCATCTAGTGTACTAAAGTAACCATGGTGTTTGCACATGCTTAAGTCATGCAAAACTAAGAAGCCTCCTTGGGAATATGCAGGTATCACCATGACGTTTTTAATATAGAGATATACGTATTAAAAAAAATACATATATTTAAAGTAGACATATATGCTGGTTAGATCTCAGCATGAAATAGCCTTCAGAGCTTACAACTTACACCTTAACAATGCTTCAAGAATCAGCTATGTATGCTGGCCTGCATGACCAGTATTTTGGCTTACAATAATTTTTATAAGATCCTCTAAGACAGTCCTTAAGACTCTGCCTTTCTAAACAGTAATGTAAACCTCCCTTACTGGAACCTCATACCTTAACTTCCCAGTCTTTCTACAAGAGCCAGGAAGTAAAGTTGCTTTCCTATTTTGGAGTTTTTTTTCCTTTGTTTTAAGACTTCCACCTCTGATCAAATTGTCTCAAAACTGAAATTCTCCATTTCTAGCAATTCCCATTCTCCCTCAGACTCACTCTGCTCAGACTACAGCTTGAAGTGTAAATGGCCAAAAGACAGACAGGGCATGGAGCTAGCTGACTTCTCCCCGTCGCTCAGTGGAGAGGGATTGCTAATTAATGTGTTCCATGCTGTTTCATATCCCAGCATGATGTCTTGATGTGTTCACAAGAGCATGACATTGTTGACATTGTTCACTCTGAACCATGATAAACCCCTACAGAGTCACTACCTAACCACTAGTCATACAAGTTGATTTTCCTCACCTATGCATTGTGTTTCACGTATCTCTTGCACTGTACTTTTCCAGTTTGTGAAGATTTTTCAGCAGTCCAGTCCTATCCCATGCCAGTTTGGGAGGAACTATATATTTTTAAAGAGTATATACTCTATTTCAATATTGATTAATATTAAGTTATTGATTAATATATTGAAGAGTGATCTCAGGGCAGCTGAATGAGAGCTGCTCTGTTCAGAGCAGTCTCTTCTCAGTCTGCACACTAGTTTGACCAATAAGTGTTGATAGTTACTCTCCAAACATAGTCTACCAGTCACATTTGTTCCTACTTCACAACAGCTTAACAACACCACAATTCTCCCACCTATGTATGGTATTGTTGTGTAATACACAGACAAAGTATGTGTTGACATCTTGTGTTATTCCCCAATGCCCTATCGGAGAACAAAATGTGGTTATTTTATAATTATTTGGTTTTTTTGACAGTTACACTACTCCTGGTGATGCCTAAAGATTTTTTAGCTTTGTACCTTTTTGTACCTTTGTAGATTTTTAATACATAATTGTATGGTTTCTATCCCTTTCTCACAATAAGCTAACCCTTACTAACACATTTTTGAAATTCTGTTTAGTCTTATTCTTAAGAAGAGAATTTCTGACAAGGACATCTTGTTTTATAACAGAACTGAAGAGACATCACAAGAAATGGGGCCGAGTAGCCCCTGGACCAGCTCCAAGGGGCTGGCCCAAAGATGGGTTATTGGGGAAACTGATCTCCTATTGGATGCACCTGCTAGATATACTAATTAACTAACCTTATAAATATTATAGAAATATTTTATCATGCATGCACAGAGCGATATTTGTGTCCCTGAAAGCTTTCATTAAAAAGTTGATTTTTATATTATCAGTCTTATACCATTTGGAAAGTTTTTATTCCAGGCAACATTTGTTCCAAGTAATTGCATAGAGTGTGTTTTAGTATTTGTTGTAGCATTATTCTGTGAATTTAAATATGAACTCACCTCCTAGCCTCAGCTAACAAGCTGCACCAACTTGGATTCCCATTTTCTTCACCACACAAAGGTGGTGGAATTATTTCTGCACCATTGCTCAAAAAAGATAACCAAGTAGTACAGTTTCCCATTTTGCTTTGGTGAATAATCCCTTTTTTGACACTTGCACAGGCACAAAATGAAAATTCAGAGACTTTTTAAG
Source organism: Rhabdornis inornatus (assembly GCA_013397075.1). NCBI lineage: Eukaryota > Metazoa > Chordata > Aves > Passeriformes > Rhabdornithidae > Rhabdornis > Rhabdornis inornatus. Next base: position 303,991 of record VWZS01009478.1, read on the forward strand.
CACCCTGTGGCAAGTCAGAATTTTCAAGCCAAAATTTCTACCGTAAGCAGTTTACTCATCTTTGCTCTCACAGCATGTTTGGCACATAACTTCAGAACCATCATAACTTTCAAGCCCAAGGTTTGGAAAGAAAACAAAAGCCAGGAACTGATAAACTGATAAAAGAAACAGATAAAAGCCTACCAGCAACTAAATAAGAGTCTCTGGGCATAAACACTTTCTCCCTTAAGGTCCTTGGCCTTCTCACATTTCTTCTGATGTCAGGCTGAAAATTCTCACAGCTCCTTAGCAAAAAGTTAAAACACCTGGTAAGTTTCAAGGTGGAACTAGACTGTGGCTTCAATTTCATTACTGCTTTAAATAGTGTCATGATACTTCACCAGATGATGAAGCAAGTTAAACTATTATCAAAGCAGGTATCAAAATCTTTCATCAAAGCCCTAGAACAACTCTACAGGTCATAAAATTAAATCACTTACAGGGTCCTTTTAGCTGCATGGAAACTTGAATCCCAAAGAAGTTTCATTTTCATATTTATCATGCATTTCACATTCATCATGTATTATGTGTTTATCAGGTGCTTCATACTTACGTTAGATACTTATCTTTAATCTCGGTAAAACACTGCTTGAATCTAGATATAGGATAGCCTGAAAAAAAGATAGAAGTTTTGCATGAATAGCTCTGCCACAGGTGTTTTATAAAATGTCTGTCTAACATCACTGTGCTAATAGAGTCTGAACAACTCATCAACATATCTCCAGTAATTTTTCAAAAAAGAGTTTTCCCATTCTAACAGTATATTCATCCTTAATAATTCCAAAAAACTGCTGTAATCACACAGACATATAAAGATGGAATTCCTCAGAGTGCTTCTGAAGGTTGGAATCAATGGCAATTGCTATAATGCTATTTATACATCTCCACTGTCAGGTACCATGCACTGCTGGGCTTTTTTGGGATCTGGCCCAGAGTTATGACATATTTCTGGGGACATACAGTGCATACCAAATTTGTGTACATGGCCAGGATGTATGTGATACACAGAACATGCACACCAATCAAAGCACTTCTCACTCTGAAAACATGAACCCTAACACACACACGAGCCTGATCAGTGCAATGAGCTCCTCTGGGGTGGGCAAATGGCCTTTATCTATCAAGTATTTGTTATTGTTTTTCAACTTAATGTTAATCAAACCAAGCAAAACTTCATTTACAGATAAGCATGTTTTAAACAAATTAAATGGCAGTAGCTTTGGAAGTGCTTTTTCTATCATGGAAGTAATGTATTAGAAAAATTATTAGAAAAAATGTATTAGAAAATTATCATCTCACACTGATTAAGGATGTAACATTTCTCTCCACCAAAATGTGCTTTATGTCTAGGAGGCTGCAATGTGTCTTGCAAGTGGTTTCAGTATTTCACAGACAAATTATATATTTCTCACTTCCAGGCATTCTGTCACTAAGCGAATGGAGATGATAGAATACTCAACTCAAAAAAATGTTCACTGAATTTCACTGTCTAAAACAGTGGTTTCATTACAATCCAACCTTTTCTCGAGGGCTTTAATCCATTTTGAGATCTTTCTCTTGTATTCCCATAGCAGGCTATGACACAGTTAGACAGACATGAGGAAACTTCTGCCCTGTGAACACTTGCTCAAGAGAGACATGTAATCCCTGGCAGTAGTGCTTAATCACATTCCTCAGTCAGGTGTCAGAGCAAAAGCACAAACACACAAGCAAGTTTTGTTTAGAGGACCTCAAAAAACCAGCCAAGTGGCAAATTTGGACATCTGTGCTAGACTGTGGCTGTCCTGTTTTTTCAGTCTAATCTGTCAAGATAACCATTTCCCCATTCTCTTAAACAAACACAGACTTCCTTGTTTAAACACTGCAACAGTTCTAACGGAGCACAGGTTTTAATCATTCTCTGCTAAGTACACTAGCAAGAGGCTCAGAAAAGAAGCAAAACATCTTAAACATAAGCTGCTGATTTTGCTGTATGCAAAAGAGCAGGGCATGTTACCCTCAGATTTCAGATGAACTGTAAACAGTGGGCTTCTAAGAAAAAAATCTGATTCAATAGGAGATGAGCTCTTTTTTTTTGGCCCCTTAATTAAAAGAGGCCAAATTAAATTCAATTCTACTCTGAAAAAGTAATGAGAATAATTAGTCTGGGGGAAGGGTCACTTTTCCTATAGGGCAACCTTTCCTAAATATTCCCTCTATTACTCAGATTATATTAATGTAGCACTAGTAAAAGTAATTCCATGAGCATTATAATGATGAAAGGTGATAAATTCATCACATTATTCTATAGATGGCCAGTGATTTTAATACCAAAATCTCAGAAGATAGGCCTCTTACAGAAAGATTGTTAGATATAGACAAGCATATAAATATAATTAAAATCCATAATCTATTTTTTCCCGAATATTGACTCATCTTTTTCCCAAATATTGACTCATTCTCTTCAGTCTTTTCCCCTCCTTTTCTCTTTTATTAGTTATGATTAATTTCATTCATATCTGCATTATTTATCTTAGATTTTTATTGTTCAGCATGTTGTTCTCTTGTTTCTCATCAGTAAATATCTGTTCTTTTTCTCTCTGAAAGGAGTGCTTCTTTTCAATTCATTCTTTCATGCTTTTATGCCTATCACCCTTTACTGACTCATACACTTCCTCTTCTTTCCCCGTGATCTTTCATACTTTCTTTTGTCTGATACTTTTTATTGCATTCTACTCTTTTTTTCTTTTTTCTTCCTATCACGTTAATTTTTCTTTATCCTTTATCCCCAAAGTCTCTTTTTTCTTGACATTGAATCCCTTTCTTTATCTCTTTCTCATCAGGGGATTTCCCTACATCCTAATCTTACATTTTTTCCTACCCAACATATGGTGTCTCCCATCCTCTCATTCCTGATGGGGTTTCTCTTCCTGTAGTGCTTCAGAGGATACATTTTCATCGACAGAAATGCTATTCTCCCATCTTGCCCTTTCACCTCTTGCTTTATTTACACTACAGCACAGGCTGAGTCTTACCACATGCTTGGCAGTCAGTCTGCCAAGGGTGTGGATCTGGTGGTTTCCCCACAAATGATCCCGAATATTTTCTGCTGTGTGTAATGTAGGTGTATGTGCTTTATTAGGAGCCTCCTTCTTGCTTGGGAACAGGGTCTTGGACAAGTCAGGGAAGAAGCCCTCCATCACAAAGTTTCCTGTGTAGGTCAGATAATCTTCCAAGAGCTCCTTGTTTCACAGCACTCTCGTCAAAAGTGTTTCTCCTTAGAAATCACTGTTAAAAAAAAAGCAAGGAAGGAATTTGCAAAACCCTTTACTCTTGGACGATAAATGAACCACATTATGAACAAGAATACGTGTGTTTGTCTCTCACACAGAGTTTATCCCTAGCACAGTGACTCTGCACGCTCAATATCTAATTCAGGTAGCTATACTCCTTTCTTCTTTGTTACTCTCCTGTTTTCCAAGATCACCAGTGAAGTAGGGAAAAAGAGCAGGTAGGTCTGGAGAAGATACACATCTCCTGCTAGACTTTTGCTCACCTGTCAGGTTACTCACCTTTGTTACCCTGGTCAAAAAGTTCATACCCACTCCTCAAAGACTGAGACAACTGGCTTTCATTAGGCAGTCTAACTGCTATTGGCAAAGACAGCAAACAAAATGTCTTCTTACACTCCTTACATTCAGGCTAAAAATAATTAGGCATCTGGTTTTATAGCACAAGCTGGATAAAACAATCCAGAAGGGAAGTTTCATGGACAGTGAATCTGAAACACAGCCTGAAATGAGATACAGACAAAACATCGTGTTTTCTTGCACAGTGATGTATAGACATTACTTCATGAGTGATGTACAGGCACTGGAAATAACCTGTCACATGCCTAAAAAATATTTCTCCTACTCAAAAGGTGAAATCCTCAGACTAATACTTCAGTGTGAACAAAATAGTAACTCTTAAGTGTTCCAGTGACACAGCTGCTCTTTTTGCTCATTGATGGATAGTGCCAACTTCCAAGCTACCTTTCAGAAAATAGTAGCAGCTGAGGATCATAGGCAGCTCAGATATGGAAAGAAATTGAAGGTGTGAACCAAAGTCCCAGCAGGCATAAATTCTCAAAACCCCCTGGAAATAAATGACTGAAAATTCACCTAGAAAGTATCCCCATAGAGAGTATTAGTCATAGTCCTGAGGCAAAAGTGAAAAACTAGCCCTGAACTGACTAATTGAACGTGTGGAAAACAACAAAACAAAACAAAAGAAGCAAAACCAGGCTGTGGCCCATGGCCCAGGTTCTGATGGTCTCCAGAGGTGAGTTCACCTCACACCAATCTCATCAAACCCAAAATGCAGTTTGCTATAGTGGTTCTGAAAGTGCCAAATGCAGAACAGCTGGTTGTCCATACTCCCCATCTGAAAACATAGATTTAAAGCTTTGCAAAGATTTCCAGCTGTACTTACACAGAAACCTTTCTGTTGCTGAAGAGTGTGAGCACACTTAGAAAATCATTGAACTTAGAATTTATTTAAAGACAGATTTTAGGCATTTCCAAAATTGTACTGTAATCATCTGTGCTTACAAAGACATATCCATCTTTGGACCCTCTTTAGATGCTACTATCTCGATACTGTGAAAAATTTCATGCTTCACAATTATAAATCCTGTTTCAGATTATTTTTTCTGTCTATTGTGTCAAGATCATCTATCATTGCTCTGTAGAGTCTCCTACTTAGTGTTGGAAAGTTCTGCTAAAGGCTTTCATGTTTATGCAATATCACAATGCCTTCCATTAGTTCTGATAAGACTCATAAATTCATGGGAGGATCACAAACTAGACATGCAAGATTCAGATATGCGTCCATATATTCCTTGCAATCCTGCCCTACAAGGGGGTCAACTAAACAATTTTGTAATCCATCAAACACTTGAACATTCTGCAGTTATTAGTCACCTGGGGAAATGTATGGCTTGGGGGAAAGGGCAGAATTCTAACATGAATGCAAATATTAGTGAAGGCTGAGGTTATGAAGTTAAAGGATTTTCTCACAAAGGGAATATTGTCCTGAAGATTTAAATGTCAGAAGTATATGTGGGAAAATACCATCTCAGTGAAAAAAATGAGCTTTTCATAGAACTAGATGCAAACAGCACAAAGTAAGTAATCCAGAGGAAGACAGTATAGCCCTGCAAGAGCCCAGAATTGGAATATAAGCATCAGAAGCATCAGAATGGAACAAGTGATTAAAAAGGAGAAATCTGAGAATGAAGAAATAGTGTCCTGTCAGACATGGTATATATGAGTCTGACTATGCATATTTCAAACTGGTGTTACAGCAAGCATAAAATTTGTCCTGATCTGGCCTAGGACTATCTTGCCTTGCTCATGCTCACTTTTGTTGCCCACCAGGAACCAAAGGGCCTGTCCAGACAGATCACAGTGCTTTTGCTTCGGATTACTGCATCCCAGGAACTGAAATTCACACTTCCTTTGTTGAACCTTGCACATCTCTTTACAACACAATCTCATCTCTCCGTAGAGTGAATATTCCTTCCTGAGTATGTACAGCTCTTCCTGTCATGTCACACACGAACCTGGAGCAGCAGGTGCACGCAGTGCTATCATCTGGACCACATATTAGAATGTTGAGCACTGCTGGTCCCAGCATTGCCCCTGAGGAGCTCTGTTTATGAGTGGCAGACAATTTGAGCCATTGACTACCACCAGCCAGTCAGACAGTTTTCCACACTCTTCATGGCCCTTAACATAATGGGTTACCAGCCAGGACACAACGGCACAATTGCATCAAGCATCCTGCTAAAATCAAGGTAAGTGGTATCCTCAGCTGACCACTGAGCAAGTTGTTTCACCACACATGGTGACAAGAGAGCCAGGCACCATTTATCATTGGTAAATCTGTATTGGTTTTCCCAGTCACGTCTTTGCTCTCCACATGCCTGGATAAAATAGCTTGTAAGAGGACCTGTCCCATAATTTTCTCAGGGACAGTAGCAAAGCCTGTAACATTCTCAATCTGCTCCTGCTTTGAACTAATTGTGGTTTCCTGTAAGTGTTTTCAGTTTAACAGCCCATGTAGTGGAAGGACACAAAGGAAGGGCCTCAAAAGTTTGTGTGTAGCACTTGGCAGGTCATGCAAATGGGTACAGCAAAAGTAGATGCTCCTGTAACACTTAGAAAACTCTTCAGACATTAATTTGGGTCTTACATCATTCTGTAGGTGAGCTCGAGGAACAGTTGGAGAGCTGTAGAGCAAAAAGTAAAGAAAAAATCCTGTGGGAACTGTGGAGAATGTCTTCATCCCATATGTCAGAACAAGCACCAGTGATTGTGCCTCTCCCCTTTTCCCAGCAACTCCATACATGTGCAACACTGTGTTGCCCCCTGCAAAGCCCTGTCGGTACACGCCTGTAAAGTCAGCACCTTCACTAGCCTGCCCTCCATGAGAACATACTCACAGCTCTCGATGGGTCTGGCTGTCTGGGAGGCTTTATTCACATGGGCCAGGGGGTAGTGACTTATGTCTCAAGAGCTGAATCTCTTCTCTGAGGCCCTTAAAGACCCAGGGGAAAACATTTGTTTGATAAATTCAATGGAACAGATACCTGGGTGCATTTTCTATTGGACAAGACAAAAGACGTCTTACAAAGTAACAAAGTCATATTTTGAATATATGCTAAAAGAAAAAATATATTTGGTAGAATAATATAATAGTAAAGGAATTAAGTTGTGGCTAATATATTTCTACTATGATATATCCTTACCTTTACTTTTAGGCGAGCTTATTTCACCTTTTACACTGTACAGTTAGCTCATAAAGTCAGAGCAAGGCTACATTCTTTTCCAGAGGAATGTAAATATTAGCTATTCAATAGTGAGATGGATTCAAGGCCTATGTTGGCACAATCAATATGGTTTATGAATACTTAGTTTATTAGAGTCATATATAATTAATTAAATCCAGGTAGACTCCTTTAAAAAGCAATTTGCTAAGCTGTCCAACGATACAGAAAAAGAAAACCAAACTTTAACTAAGAGGCATAATTTTTAAAAAATATTAATTACTACATTAAAAATATTGGAAATACTTTTCTTCTGAACCTGCAGCTCAATTTCAGCATTGTCTTCACAAAAATTCACAACTATGTAAGGTGGAAAAATAAACAAAAAATGTCATTTTAAATAATAAAGATTTAAAAAATGTAACATACTACAAGAGATATTTCCTATCTAATAGAGGTGGTAAATGAATGCATTACTTAGTACAGAATGATTTAAATATTGCTTAATAATTAATGCACCACTGTGCTAACATGGCATTATAGAGAAGAACTAATTCAAAAGCAATTATTAGTATTAGATGAAAGTTTTACTTTGGCGACTTTTATTATTTAGAAGTTATTTTTACCATCGGTTGAAACTCGATAGCTTACAGTTAAGCTTAGGTAGAGATGCATGTACTCAAGCTGGTGAGTCCCTGCAGCTCAGAAAAGCAATGCCAGAACAACTCCCTGAATTCAAGCTGTCCCATGGGGGGGCAAACATTTCTCACCCTGCCACCCCTCAGCATTGTAGCTAAGATATAAGGGAAGAATGCAGCATCCTGGCATTGTTTTCCACTTCAGTACTATGGAGAGGCAAAGGTTAAGAATGAAGAAAAACTAGGCAAGACAGCCCTGTGTGGCCCAGAGAAAGACAAGCTATTCTGTGGGGACCAACTCCCCTGACATAGATGGGAGAAAGCTCTGTGGACAAGATCATTTTGACTTCCTTTGCTTACATGCTAATGTGGGCTTTCTTCCTTTTAGCCAAAGCAGGTCAGCCATGCCTGACAGAACCGCTTCCAAAGCCCGGGTGTCCTCTCTGCCGCTGGGATCTGAGCCAGGACTGGGGCTGAGATCACCCTGCAGCCACTCTGAGAGGGGCTCCTGCAGCCTGGAACCCATCTCACCACCCTGCAGCCATTGTGAGAGGAGCTCCTGCAGCCTGGAACCCATCTCACCACCCTGCAGCCACTCTGAGAGGAGCTCCTGCTGAGACACTAATTTTTAATAAATCACTGCAGCCTGGAACCCACTGCCCTGCTCCCAGCAACATCCCTGCTCACAGGCCCATGGCAGCCCGCGGGACCGAGGGGAAGTGGGCTGGATTTTGGAGTACCTTTCAGGAGTTTATTAAAATCACATTTGTACATGCCAGCCCTCTTCCACAGCACTCACTCTGGACAAGGGGCAGCACCCCAACATTTAGGGGTGCTGGGGATCACGTACTAGTTGCAGTGACCATTCACCATACAGACACTCTTTCTTCTGCTGTTTCTTTGGTGACTTTTTTTTAATCCTTGGATTACTTTCCTGTCAAACTCTTTTATAGTTTGCTCACTGAATTATGTTCACCCCAGAGAAGTGAATCCAGTTATTTCTGTTCCCACAGTAATCATCAATTCAAGCTGAAGTGAAAGGGTCAAATTTAAAGACAAGAAAACGGTGGTGTAAATTTCTCATTAGCAAATCAATGCAAATCTGTGAAATTCAGTGTCACTGAAGCACAGTCAGCCCTACTTTAAGTGAAAACAAATTCCATTAATTTCTGAGGGAATCGAACATTTTTTACACTCCATTTTATGCCCTGGGCCAAGTTGCTTCTATACCTTTGACAGTTATGAATTTGAATTTATCGTGGAGGTCAGCATCTCTGGCACAGTGAATATAAATCTGTACAATTTACCTGCTGAGAGTGGAGTGGAGCTGAAGTAGCGGAAAGAAAGAGTCAGTATAAGAAAATAAACTTGGCCACCATAACATTTTCATCATCCCTTTGAACCTCACTGGTGGTGGCAGCTTCTACCTTCTCAAAATGTGCACTGCATTACCCTATCCAAACACTCAAGGAAATGATGAACAGATGCCTGGGAGATAGGACATAAAGTACCCAAAAGGAGGCAGCTGTGCATACAAAGAAAATGCCATTCCTGCTGTCCCAAAGCCTGCACTTGACTGGCACTGCCCTCCCAGACCGAGTGATGCTTCTGGGGGAAGAAAAGCAGCAGGACCTCTCTGGAGGATTGGCTAACCATGTGCTGAAAGATAGTATGTTATCTTACACATACGTCCTCTAGAAAAATTAAAAATACTGATGAATGAGGAGAACCTAACATAGCCCCTAAAACCTAAAACATGTCCTCTAACCAAATAAAGACTCACCTCACAGCTATGCACAAGCATATGCTGTCTGGTCCCCTTCCCAGAGGATCACTCTGCCTGGTGTGCCATGGAAGGTGCAGGCAGAGTGCCACCCTCACTGCTCCTGCCACTGCAGTTTCCATGAAGGAAAACCTGCCACAGATGTCAGCCAGGGCTGGGATGAACTCTGGGCTGGTGGTCAACAGCAGCTCACAATTTCTACATCCACATTCTTTCTCTGTTAAATTAAAAAATAACTGGCTTATTTAAAAAACAGCCTTTAAAGCTTCTGCACTTGGGGTGAACTTAGTGAATTATTTCACTTATACTTTTGGAAATATAACATGTATTTAAATGTCTGAAAATCGGTTGTAGTTTTACATTTTATGTGCATGTATATATACTTAAATATCCATGCATATAAATTTTTAAAAGTAGACCTACATATAATATGTATGCATACATATATTATTAAAAAGAAGAAAAACAGAGAAAGAAATACACTGGACTGTGAAATTTGGTCTAATTACAAGCTTTTTTTTGTTCATTCAAGTTTGTGTCAGAGCCCATTTTCTCCTCTTTTTCAAAAGATCTTATCAATACTCTGTCATATTACAAACCCACTTGTAAGACACTTAAATTCTTGGATTGGATGGATGCATCGTTCAGACTGGGTCACATTCAGCAGTAATGTTGTCAAGGTCAGCCTTGGGTGCTCTTATTTTATTATTTGTTTTTCACAAGGTCTAGATTTGCCTGATACTGTTTTGCATTTTTAGCACTGTTATCTCTGAAAACCAAGATGAAGAACCATTATACCAGATTCATCTCATCATCTCTGAAATAAATATGAACAAAGAAAAATGTGAAGTGTAAGCAGTTTGGAAACAATGTCATATTCAACACTGGAATTATTTAGTGGATCAGATTCTAGTTGGTCCCTTTAGGCAGAACTGTTTTTTCTGCACACACATATACACACATGCATCTAATACTAATATTCTCTTAAAGGAGATTTGTGTGCCTGGGAGCCTCACAAAACTTCTATCAAGGTTAAAGTTAATTTGAGAAGAAGCCAGAACAGGATGATAGCACCTAAAGGTGTCAAGGTCACCAAACTGTATGCCAAACACATGAGCACTTGTCCACTTTTCCTGCCACAGCTATCAATATATATTTAGGCAGACCTTCCTGTGTGGAGCAAGAACCAAGTTGCTGTTGTGTATCTGACTGCCAAACAAACCTGGAACTGGAGCTTGGTTTGTAATCTGCAGCACTGTTCCTCTTTTGACACTCACTAAATACACTTTTCTGGAAATGGTAAAGATTTGCAATAAATTTCAGAACTGCAGATGTGAGGACACACAGCTGGAATAAAATTATTGTCTCTGAATATTTTAAACTTCAGACCTGGATTCTAATCTAAGCAGATAGTCAAGGTTGGAGTTGCTGTGGTCAGTGTCTTGTGAATCGCCAGTTGCATTTCCTATGAAAATAGCAGGAATTTTATAAAAGCAGCTGTTATGCAGAGGATTTTTTGCTATCCTCCAGATTGATTACAGCTGATTTGCCTTTACCTACCCCATACCACACTCAGACTCTAGGAAATGCACTTCTGTGTGATGAATCTGTATCACCAGCATATTGAAAAGACTCACCTTGCCACTTTAGTCCCTGCCAGGGTTATAGATGTGAAATAATGGAATGGCAGACAACTGAGTGGGATAGTACCTATCACAGAAACTCCCAGCACTGTGGTGAAGGCGCTCTCTGCCTCTCTTCTGTACCGCTCCCTCCCTTCTGCTGGGAACCACAGGAATATCAAGAGCAACACACACAGCTGCTGGATATTGTAAGACCCGAAGTATGCAAACCAGCAGTTAAAACCTCATCTGGTCTTTGCAGATCTGCTCTGATGGAAATCACTTTAGTCTAAGCTGGAGCATCCTGCATTGCTTTAATTTCTAGTAGCTTTTGATGACCCCCTCTAGGGTGATTATTCTATTACGATTTAACTTTGTAGTGCACATGCTCTCTGCCCTGGTACATACTGTACATATTACTTCACTCAGCCAGTGCTCAAGGAATTAATTAGTTGCTGACTTCCAGTGAAATTCTTTAGATCTAACTGCCTGTTTTTGAGGAACCTAATTAAAAAACTTGTTAAGGATTTATTCCAACTCTATGTGGGTAACATTTGCATCCTGGTCCTGTCCCAGTCTTTATTAGGAACAAGAACTGAAACATGCTGTTGCTGCTGGTGCTGTCAAATCAGTGCATCAGGTCATAGTGGCTAAAAAGATCTGAGTGTGTTCAGCCCTGAGAAAGAAAGGAGGAAGGGAGATTTGACTGCTGGCTAGAGCTACGTGGTGTAAGGACAAGGAAAAAGTGGAGCCAGACCCTTCCCAAAGCTAGACATGGGTGGGCAAAAAGACAAAAGACATGAGATGGAACATGGGAAATTTCAACAAGGCAATTTTCACCATGAAGCTGCTGAAATACTGGAACAGAAGCCTAGAGAGGAGTGGAAGCGGGATTTCCATCCTTTAAGACCAATTTCTTCACCCTGACCAACCTCTTCTAATCACAACCTTTTTGACCTAGATGCTGGACTACACACCTTCACAGGTGTTTTCCAGGAGAAATTATTCTGTGATTCTGAGAGCAAAATTAGGAGGTAGATTTAATAAAATATGGCTGAGGGTATATGTTTCTCATTTTCCTAAGTTGTTTCCTAAAAGGAATCCTAAGGACTGTGTGTCATCTGCTGTATTCCACGTGTGTGTAAAATCCCAGGACAATTCACGGCATAAGATTAAAATGTCAAAGTGCCTCTAGCTCTAAGTAAGTAGAGAAGTAACTACTTCTCTTTCATGCTGGAAACATTTTAAGATTGGTTCCTATATTACATTTCCGGCAAGAGGAGTCCTGCCTCACAAACCTGTTGACAGTCAGGGGACTTGTGTATATGAAAAAGGGTGATTCAAGCAGACTGCTCTTATTTGGCTTTCCACAAAGATTTTAACGGGCACCTCCACCACGCTTTTTAGAGAAGTATAAAAACACGCATAGGAAAGATTAACCAGCTAAAATTAGGAAGTTAAAGACAGGAATAAATGGACTATTCTACAACAGAAAGATAGATATGAATCCCTGCATCTACAGAGGATATGAATAGAAAAGTTTCAAACAAGAATGGCAAGGATATTTAATAAGTTCTGTATAGGAAAAAGAAAAAAATTAGGCTGGGAGTCCTTAGGGTAGAACAGAGATGATTTAAGGTGGAGTATGTTGGAGACCATAAAATCATGATAGGATAGAGGGATGACTAGGAAAGAAATTATTTTGCTGTTACTTCCAGTACAAGAATCCTTGGCCATCAAAAAAAGTTAAGAAGGACTGTATCCAGGACACAGAGAGGGTCTTTGTGTGTGGCAAAATCCTTGGGAAAGGAGGAACATCGTGGATACAAAAAGCTCACACTGAATTCAAGAGCAGATTGAAAAAGCCCTTTGGCAGTAAAAAAAGAAAAAATGTTTGTTAATTATTGCATAGAGAAACTACACTAGGAACCCCCTGACTGAAAATTGTCAGAAGACAGAGGAGCATTAGCATTGAAAGATTCCCTACTCTTGCTCTTCTCCAGGGATTTAATCATGGCCTCTTCTGATGACTGGGCTAGCTGGAAAGTGGTTGAGTTTATGCTCTCCGACCTTCCTTTGGCCAGGCAAGAGATCCATCAGGGATCCCCATGCTGTGCCTGAGTGCAGCTGACTCACCCACGGCTGCTGGCTTCTCTGTTTCCTGAGGAGCTCCCACGCAGTGCCCCGGGCTCCTGGGATGGCCGGTGCACCCGTGAGTTCCTGAACAACACGAGCACATCCAGGGGCTGCTGCAGCAGCCCTGGCCATGGTGATAAACCTCAGCAGACCTGAGACGATGAGAATGGGAACATGAAACCACTGGCGGCCTCAACTACGTGGTCTGAACCTCCCTATGGCAGGATGTCCAAAAGGATTCAAGCTCTTTGCAGGAATCTCAAAACGTGCTTTTCAAGATAGTTACCAGATGCCTAGCTCTCCTTGACTGCAGAGTGATAGCACTTCTGAAAATATATGAGACACCTATCTACATCTTTAGGTGCTTAAATCTCTCCAGTGTGCTGACTCTGTGCCCTCCAGAACTTAAAAATAACCCTGCCTAATTGGGCTCCTGCTTGACCCTGTGTGGTTTGAGGCCTGCTCCATCTGCGTAGTCTGACAGGGCAAATGAAAATATATTAATCAGAAGTGAAAAGCACTTATTGCAGATGGAGCGGGATCCCTTGAGGTACATACCTGATCCCAAAGGTATAGACAGGCACAGCAATTTTAATATTAATACTATGTTTTAAATAATAAAGAAGGTGTGACATTATCAATTTATGGCTTAACAAAATACAAATCACACTGTTTTACATCAGGTTAAAGGACCACAGTCTATAACTTTTCATGATTCTCTATTACAAGAATAGTTGCAGTGGTAAATACTATGAGACAGGAAATTTCCATATGTGGGGCTTTTTTTTCCTCAACAAAACAAAAGAGAAAAGAAAGAAGAATGAAAATGTTGGTGACAGGCCTCTCCCTGCAAGTGTATTTGTGGAGCACTAAGCTGAGCAGGTTGGAAGCTTTGGTGGAATAAAATAATAAAAGAATAAAATAACTTAAACTCCAAACAAAAGAGTTCAGAAAGACAAAAGACTGAGCAGGAAGCATGTCAGAGAACAGTATTACACTCGCTGTGTGTGCATGTGTGCCAAAGCTGTACCTGATCACCAGATGATCTCACATGTATGCATACTTATCTAAGCATCTTACTTTTTTTTTTTCTCCAAGAGCACTTTTGTTATCAGACACTGACATTCCCAAGTTTGGCACACTCAGGACTCATTTCCATGCCTTTGCTTTTTTCTTCTTTTTTTGTTTTCTATTTCAGTATAAGGCACTGTAAGCACATTTTTTTGGCTGGTAAATAGGCAGAGAGATCTTCCTGTCCAACTCAAGGATGCATTCCCTTGCATTTTCAAAGCAGATGATTAGATGTACTAGGCTTTGCCAAGACAGTGGGTTTTGCATAGCTAAATCCTCGTGAAAGTCTTTGAAATTATTCTCTCTAGATAACTAATTGCAGCAGCTGACCTTCCCAGTTTCACATCCATCCACAGTTTCCCAGCAACAGTGCAACGCACCACCTACTGTGCCAGTTATCCACTGACCATTATTTGCAAAACTGCACAAAAAACGTTTACATAGTACACTTCTTTAAATTCAAAAGCAGGTAAATGGGCAGTGTTGTGATCCTGGATCTGATCCGTCTCATGGCTCAGAGCTTTGGGATATTGCGTCCACCAGCTACCCTCGTTACCTTTTCAAATCACAAACATCATGTTTGTGTGAGCAGCAGCCAGGCAGGTGTTGTGGCTGTGGCCAGCTCCACAGGAGAGGCAGGTGCCAGCTGTGTGCCAGGACGTGTCCCCAGCCCAGCAGACACCTTCAGCCACGAGGCAAGCAGAGTACGTGTGATGGAAAACTCCCTGCTCTCCCCCAGCCCCAGCAGAGGCAGGGTGCAGTGCACTTGAAAGCCATCTCTGGAGGACAGTAATTATTAGTGGAGTGTTTACTGGGTCACCTCAAATGGAAACAGGATATCTTCAGAAATACTACACAGGGCATTTGATTAGCAGTGGAGACGAACCTGTACCAGAAACTCAGATTCAGAGAATTCATGTTCAGTCTTTGTGACTGTAACTGCTCAAGTCAGGATGCCCTCTTCCCCCCGCTATTTATTTAGCTGAAACACATCATGTTCTTGTTAGTTCAGCTAGGGCTGGATATTTCTTTTTTCTCTGTTCCAAGAGAAGCATTGTTCTACAAAGGAACAGCTTGAGTCCAAAAGTAAATAGGCTAGAAAAATAGCCCGTGCCAGTGGGCAACAGGAGCGCTCTGAGTGGTTAAGTAAGAAAATTGGAGTTTGACTTTAGGTGCCCAAGTTTGAAAGTATTTGCCTATGTTGCTCACTGACTCGTCTCATACCCTAATTCAATTCACATTACCCTTTCTATAAAGCAGAATGGTGAATCCTAAAACTGGATGCTTGTTGTAAAGAAATTGAAAAAAAAAAATAACATCTTCCCCTTCAATGGTAGTTATCTGAGCTCATCACAGTGGTGCATGTATATTCTTTGCATGTATATTCTTTGCATGATATTTCCTAACACCGAATGTGCAAGTGCATGAAAGCGAAAATGATCCCCAGCAGCCGCGCCAACCTCATTTGAACATTAGATTATTCACTTTCCCAACTAATCAATAATTGTTATAATTAAAATTGATAGTTGCAAATAACATGACAGAGTGCTGCTGCCAGAATACTGATTGTGTATTTGGCTTGAAAAGATAGGCAGTAGTGTGGAACACTTATTTTCCAATTTGCTTTTAGCTGTGTGCAAATTGCTTTAGCTGTATCCAGCTGATTTAGACCTTGCCTGGAGGTATACTAGATTAATTGGGAGCCACACATTCATTGCTTACAGAATGGACTCTGTAATTGGTGAAATTTGTTAGTGCCAGTTATAAAATAACTATATAGTTCTGCTTTTTAGTCGTCCTTTCATTACTCTTTCAGGAAAGGGAGAAAACAATTAGAATCTTTCAGACGACCAAAATTGCTTTTAAGTCTTTATGTAAAACCACTAGTGTGACTACAGTCAATATTTTATGCAAGCCAACATTAGTGTGAATATAGTATTGATTTTTTTCAAAACTGAAAAGCTCTTCAGCATACATAAGAGGGATTTCTTTGTCCTTGCTGTGACTGAACTTTAGATAATGAAACCATTATGTCTCTATTACCCAGAGCTTTCAAAAATAACTTTGTTCTTTTATTTTGTATCCTAACTAGCTTATTATTAACCTAGAAATATTCATTCTTTGCTGGCACCAAAAGCATTTAAAAGAGACTACAGCTCTTCTTAAATCCAGGCTCCTTTTTTGCCTATGATTATATAATAATGACACAAAAAGCCTATATCTAAATTCATAAATATAATGGACTTCTTCCGAGTTATATATTCTCATGATTATCGATGGATTTAAGACTCAAAGGCATGACCTAGGCTTTTTTCAGTTTCCCTTGTTCATAACTTTACCCTAAGACTAAATAAATTCTGAACCAGCTACTTTTGTTTACAACAGCTGTTAAGCCAGAGATGTTCTGCACCTTACAGGTGGTGCAGAGCACGGCGCAAGACAGTGGAGAGGAGTTATTTCACAGAAAAGGTCCATGGCCTGGCCTTGCATGCCTCCCATCTTTGAGAGGGGAAAAGATGCTCTCAAACACATTGCCACCTTTCAGCTTTTTAACTGCTGAGGAGACACACACAATAAGGCCATGCAGAGGAGACCCTTGCAACGCCCTCGTTTACAGTTCCTGTGACCACACAAAGCCTACAACCTTTCTCTAGCACAAAACATTTGAGCCCATTGACCAGTTGCAAATAAACTGGATACTCGAAGACAGTGTCTACTTTGACAAGTATTGCTAAAAACGCAAAACAGAGATGGCCTGTTAACGGCCTCATGTAGGAAAAATTAAGAAGATCACACTTTAGCATCTGAGCATCTGAGAGTCTAAAGAGAAAAGAGATCCACTGAAAACTGGTCTTTATTCACCTCACTGGTCACAGAACTATTTGCTGTTGTCTCCTTTCCTTAGTGATTAGCTAGCAATTTGCTCTTGATGGTGTCAGATGATACGGGTAATTCAGCTGCTGATTCGAGTAGAGCATCCGACCTTGATGTTATCACTAGGGTCTAATGCATAGCAAATTTAAGCAACAACCTAGGGGCAAAGCATAATCTCAGAGGGGTGTGGGGTCTGTGAAAGGGAGATGGCAGTCTGGTCTGCATCCCTAACTGCTCTTAGCCACCCTGATAAAGCCTCCTGAAAACTGTCCTGTGTTTGCATTGCAGACTCAAAATCTTGAAGGTTTTCAATTCTCATCCTACCGATCATTGTCTACTAGTCAAATGAGTCTTAGCATGAGTCAGAGGGGTAATAATGTTATTGATAAATGTTGTCGTCATTAAATCAATGACTTGTTTTGAAATTTGTTTTCCCTATCAGTTACCAGATCCTGCCAAGAATCTGAATGGTTTGGGAATTAATTTTGTCCTTTTAGAAAAATGAGGGGAAGGGTCTCAAACTGTCAAAGTTGAATTCCTGCAAGCTTCTTTTCCTCTTTCAATTGAACAGGGATTAAAACAAACAAACAGTCAAACAAACAAGCAAACAAACAAACAAAACCATAACAAGGAACAAAATCACAAGATTGCAAAGCATTTCTAAATATATAGGGCACTTAATATGAAAGTACAGTACCAATTTTGAGCTTAGGAACATATGAAATACTGCATCCTGAAAACTCAGCTGAGTTCATCTAAGCTGCACACTGAAGTGCTATTTAAAAGCAGCAGCCAAAACAAAAGCAAGTACAAAATGATCATATCCCATGATGGAAATATCCTTCTTACAGCGAAAAATATTCAAAATCGCTTCTCAAACATACATCAGCCTGTTAATGAGGAGATATGGGCCCTTTACACTGGTGACTAGTAATCTAATACTGCCATTTAACAGGGCCCAAAAGAATGAAAGAATTGATAATGATAACAAACAATGAAAGAGAACCGTACCAAAGGTTTCAATTTACTGCCATGAGAGGAAGTGTAACTGGAGACACACACTTCTGGCTTGCCGCATGCAGCCCCTTGACTGATAATTTTCTACTCTGCTATAACTAACGTTCTCTTTCTCTATAATTTACTCCTGCCTTCAGATGGCAGACAGGAAAGGTGTATTCTTGCTGCAGAGCAGCCCAAAGCAGCAGAAATCATGTCCTTTGGGGCAGGAGAGTTGCATGTCAGTAATGCGATAGGTGCAGTGTTCCTTAAAGACAACTTTTTGTCAGGCCATGCTTGAACTTTAAGACTGACCCATGCTTTATCCCACCTTATCCTCTGTAAATTCCTCAGATTAGGGAAACTCGCCTCTCTTTGGACTGTAAGCACACTGTCCTTCGATGCTGCAGGCCTGTGCCACTGATGCAGAGGACTCTGAGAGGGCAGCTCATAAGCCTGTGGCATGTAGCAAGCACTCAACAGCTTCAGAACAGCCAGATCTGCCCCGAGGGCATTTGTTCCATGTTAACTCCACAGTGAAGGTCTGCCTGTCCAATGCCAGAGCTTTCTTTACTATGACTCACTGAAGTTTGTAGTGTCAGTGTCTGGGCTCTCTGCTCCTGCTCAGTGACTTATGTGACACCACTGCTCCTTGTGCTGCTTGGGTGACCTTGCCAGACCCCTAACTCTCCAAAGCCCTGTATTTCACTACAGAGCACAGCACCAAAGTCTTTAGAGCAGACTCAGAAGTTTTCTGCCAAATCGCTTTTATGTCAATGCCTCCTGTCCTCCCTACGTCTGAGAGCCAGATTTAGTCGTTCCCTCCCGTTTCTCGGTGCACATTGAATGATTTGCCAAGCCAATACACTGATGTACACATCCTGCTCTCCTTTAATACAACTTCTAGCATGGATTTTAGTGTATGTTCACTAACCCTTTTAGAAGTAGGACAGGTTTTAAAAGCTTCTGAGCTGGTGTGAAGTACAGATACAAAACTCCAAAGCTGAGCAGTCATTGCTATTGGAGAGCTATTTTATTGCCAGTGGGCTACAAAATAAACCCCTAAGCAAATTGGTATCAAATCATGCATATAGTATTTATATGTGACCCTGTAGCAAAGGGGAGAGTGATTACCTGAGCATCTGAGAGAGTACATGTGCATGTACTCAAGGAAGAAGGAGCTACACCAAATAGCAATTATTTGCTCTGCCTCAAGGGACCAAATCCTTATGTGAGTTGCAGAAGAACCTGCCTAAGCCTAATGAGAGGTGTTCTAGCACGAAGAACTGGGCCCTATCTTGCTTTTTTTTAGTGTTTTCTTTCTCTAGTAGTTTCTTCTACACCTTCTCGAGGAAATAAATCCAAACATGGGGACAGACTCCTGACAGATTAAAGGGAAAATGGCCAACTAGTTTTAGGAAAGCCAGAAATTTAGAGTCTGAGGATTTGGCGATTTCTCTGTTCAAGGAAATCAGCTTCATTTCAATAAGGAAGATTATGAATTAGGACTGCAGATACTTGTGGCATAGCTTGGTATTAAATTGTTATGTTCCAATGCACGGCATGGAACGTTGTCATTGACATTTTAATGACCTTCTCTGTCTGGAGCTCTACTTGAAAATCAGCAGCTTGATGAGGCTCATCACTGCAAATACTTAAGCTGACTTAGTGACAGAGTGGGGAGAGGTATGAACAAAAGGAAATTATAAAAAGCAAGCCTTGCTCTGGCTTTTATAAGCAAAGCAAGAGCAGAAATTTCAGCTATTTTTTGCAGTCCATGTAGCCCTTGATGTGGTTCCTCCCACTGTCTTCTGGGGAACAGAGAGCCCCAAAGGAAGAAGGCAGTCAGCTTGCTGAAGCAGGCAGCAGAGCTGACCACTGCTGAATAGGGAGCTCATTAATGAGAAACAGGTTCTGTATACAGAAGGTGCCTAGTTTGAGTACATGTATTAAGAGCCAGCTCCTTTTGCAGCTAATTGTCCCTTTCAGTCACTCTCACTGGAAGGAGAGAGGGAAAAATGCTCCTGTACCCTCAAGCTATTTCTAGTGTAACATGGACTCTCAAATAGAAATTTATATGGTTGAGGAAAGAAGGATTTTAAAAATAATGAAAAAAGGACTGGTTTTTCATGATGGCTATGCAGGGGGTTCTTGAATCTGGGGCTTTTTATTCCACACCTCATTTCCATTGTTTGATTTGAAACATATAAAGACAAAATTCCTCTTTAACCTTATATTGTCTATTTAAGAAAACTCTAGCAGAGGTCTTACTGAAGCCCTTTCCCTGCATAACATTCTGTAAGAAACAGCCTAAACACAAATCCCTTAAGAGCAGAAACTGCACATTCTTAGTCATTCTAAAGATGCAGCCAGGGCTGGGGGCTCCTGGAGGCTGGCAGGTCCCATCCCACTGGTCCCAGAAAAGAGGCATCCCTGAGTCAGAGATTAACAGCCAGGACCGAAATGGAAGTCCTGGACCACTGAGAAGGGGTGGGAAGAGGAAGCTCCGTGGGAGGCTGGGCAGGGAGAGCGAGCCTTGGTAATACCCTCAGGGCCTTGGAAACAATTGAAAGAACCGAAGTAATTTACTTGTCAAGATGGATGCTTTAAAATTAGATTCCTGTATTAAGGGTTTAAATAGGCTTTCAGAGAGCCTTTGCCTACTGATCTAATTCTACTTTTTATCAGGCAGTACTGCACTGTTTCATGAGGAAATCCTGTAGCATTATGCCCAAAGCAGTAAGCAAGTGGTATCCTACTGTCAGTGAACTCAAATGGTAGATATCATATAATTAACATACACCATTATACCACTCAAAATGATTACAGAATGCTGCTGAAACATCTGTGAGGCTACTGAAACTGAACTACGGGTATCAGCTGGTTCTGCAGAAGTTAATTTGTTTGTAACAAAGCCTACTTTCATAGCCCTAGAACATTTTTCTATCATTTTAAGGTGGAGATTAAGTCTTCTTCATGACAAATATTTCTAGCCTGCAAGTAATAATTACCTTTGCTAAACCTTTAAGTTGGCTAATTTATCAGTTCAGATGAGAAATTTCAGAGTTGTGCTGAAGCTGAGAGCCCGATTTAGCATATGTTGCACAGAAATTACTAACTGTGTAAGAATTTTAATGGTTCCTCACCACTGGTACATACACAACTTCAGCTGATGTCTCCACTCCTTAATTAAAACCTCTTGCATTTTTCAGTAACAGTAAGATTTGACCCTCACCCTCCAAAAGAAAAGAAAAAAGAAAGAATGAAAAAAAAAAGAGGAAAATAAAAAGCCAACCTTGGAAAAAAGGCTGAAGCTATGAGAACTTAGGAAATACTGACCGAGAAAAAAGAAAATTTCCAGAGGGAGAACTGTAGTTCACAGTACTGCTATAGGGTGTTTAGTGCAGAGAGCTACATAAAGTGCTAAAAGTGAAATCAGGGCTCTCTTTCTAAAGTAGAACAAAGCTGGCACATTAAGTAATGACTGCATGTCTCCAGTTCCCTCTGATGCAGCGAGATAAAGGCTCAGACTTCCTATGTGGGCTTCGTATCATTCAGAATTTAGAGTCATTGGATGGTTTCAAAATACCTTTGAAAACTGTAATGTTTTTTGTCAGTTACCTTAAGCTCCTTATTAACAGTGGTCTGTCCTAGCTACTCATGGCATCTTGTGCTATCATCTACGAGGGGCTGTAGCTATTATTAAGAGGTAGCAATGAATATGAACTGCGCCATATGAATTTGAAAGGAAACGTGTTCTCTGTCCCAAACACCGTAGGCTAAAGAGAGGCAGGATACATTGACACAGTCTGAAGATAAAGAAAAAGATGCAGGTCAACAGACAATTGTGATGAAAGAGAGAACTAATCAAGGGACAAGCTCACAAATGTATGCAGAAAGCTTTTAGATGTGCAAATAGAGTTTTGATGGTATCAGATGTATGTAAGAGGGCTCATTAAGCTGGCAAGTGGCACAGGGAGGGGAGAGGAGAAAAGACAAAAGAGTGTGGCAAGCAAACACAAGTGAGATTCTGAGACAGAAACATGAGGACAGTACTTTTGTGAGCTGTGACAGTGACGAGACTCTGATGACAGCAACAAAATATGAATTAGACTCCCTGCCTGACTCTGACTGATTCTCTGAGAAGAGCCAGGGTGGAGAGCTGTAGAAGGGCACTATAGTGTCCTTTGTTTATGCCAATTTTAATGGTATCAACAATCCCTTGTGTGTATTTTAGGATGAATTCAGGGATTCTCTAAATTCATGTCCTTTCAGGGTCCTTGTTCTGACAGCAGAGTGACAAGCGTGACTCGTTTAAGCCCAACCAGTGCACCAACCAGAATCAAGGAGGGGATGCATGGCACAGAATTAGCTCTGTGACTTTGCAGGTATTCCCCAAGGCCACCAGGGAATTCTAAAATTACAAAACTGAAGTTATGTTTCTCTCAGCCCCCATTTTGACCAGCTCTAGGCTAGCCCTGGTAGCCAGCCAGGATCAAAAAGCACCCCACCCTCCTTTGCTGTTCACAGCCATTTTTTTTTCACTGCAAGCATCACAGACAGTAGCTCCCTAGCTGGGCATTTTGAGCCTGTGTGATGAGCTTTCACTGACAGACCTTTCATTTCTCTAGCTGCATTTACATGGACAGACTTAGAAACTCAAAGGAGTGTACTGCATAAGCCTTGCTTCACCTTTGCAAGACATCCAGCAACATCTGGATGAAAAACAGGTCACCATTAGCTGCTGCTGGAAGGGCAGGGTGGTAGAGGTCAGCTAGAGATAGCAAAATGTTTTCCATCCCGTGGAAAACAGAGTGCAAATGTATCTGTATCATGATGCTTCTGCTGCCCCTTTTCAGTGACCAGCTGCTCCAGCTCTTAGCTCCCAGGTGTATAAATTGTCTTCTTGCTTCAGTTTGCTCTTCCTTTGGATGCTCACACAATGGTGAGATGACCCTGGCAGCAGCACATCAGTGCTCAGACATGTGGGTGGATACCCTTTGGCTTTGGGGAGTGCTGAACCAGAGTGACACTGACTGTGGCACAGCCTTTAGGGAGGTCAGTATGGAGAGTGTTAAACCAAAAAGAAGGTAGAAGGTAGGTATGAAGCTAGATGGAAGACATATTAATCTTAAGTAGAGGAAGACAATAAATGGCAACAGATGTTAGCCACTCTTACTGACTTCAAGGATACAATAAAACTATAACATTAATTGTACTTTTAACTCTTGCTTACCCTGTATCAATCAGAGTAATTCATTCCAGTTACTTAAGACACTCAAACCACACTAAATGAAAATCACCAACAGTGTGAATTTGTAAGATCTGTTTTGCTGTGGTAGCATTAATGGTTTAGACGGAAAAAAACAAAAGTCAATGGTACATTTCAACACAAAAGCCATCTGAGCCTTTACTATAGAAGTAATAAGGCATTTATTATTTCAAGAGCCCTGCATTCACAATATCCCCTTTTTCAAAGAAAACACCCCTTCCTTCCCATTTTTTTTATGAGGCTAACCTGTAGTATGTCACCACTGTGAGACTTCTGAATGTGTTCAGAACAAGACAATAATAGTAAGCCACAGATGAATGATGTGTAGTAAAAATCAATAAACCTTATAACTATTCACTAAGGGAACTGATTTTATGCCTATAAAAATAAAACAATTATAGCAACATTAATGGCAGATTCATAGATATCATAGTAATATAAAAGTCCAAGTGTGCTTGTCGGTTGGGAATCTTTAATTCATCCTTCTGTATTAAGTATTCACAAGGTAGAAGAAACGGAACCAACTTCAAGAACAACTTTTAACTTGCAGTAATTCACCCTGTCAAAAAAAAACCCCAACAAACACAAAATGATAAAAACCAGTAAAACTTTTAAAACCAGTTTTGACAACCAATGTAACCGGGATATGCAGAAAAGGAAAAAAGTTAAAGCCTCAATAACCTGACCAGTAAATCTGATTTTTTTTCACATCACAATTAGTAATTTCATGTTACTGTGTACTCTGTTAACTGCACTGTAACAAAACAGGTGGTATAGCCACATAAAATATTTATGTTGTGGAAATGCACGTTAGACACAGCAAAGGAATTTTACTTTTTTTTAACTGTCAGGTCCTCTGTTTTTAGGCATCTATTCATTTCTGGGGGGAAGGGCAATACAGATATAATATGAAAAAATTGCCTGTAATTTATAGCATACAGAGCTGCTCTAAAACTGGTATTAGAGACTTCAGTTCCACTAATACCATCTAAAGTGTTACCATGGGCCTTTTTTGAGCCTATCAGGGTCAACAGAAAGAGGTCCATCTGCCATCTGGCTTGGACCCTGCCCTGCCTGCTGGGAGAGGACAGTGGCACAGGCCCAACAGGAGCACAAGTAGGAGCTGTGCCATTACTGCACCCTCTGCTATCTACAGCTATGACACATCTTTCAAAGTGGCTCAAGAACACCAAGAAATCAAAAGAAAACTTAAAAAAAAGTTAAAATAAAATAAAAATCAAAGTTTTTCATTATTCTGATTGCCAAATTATTTAAGGCAAGTAAAAAAATGAAAGCATTTGATAAAGGTTTTACATAAAATAAACTAGGTTACAGCATAAAACAAGTAAACAGGTAATGGCATTAAAGTCTCTCCTCTAAATCTGGGTAATTGTAAACATTAAAAAAAAGACTGCAGGACTATTCAAGTAATAGAACAATCACAGATGTCTTCTCATATGCAGGCTATTAGGTTATCTGCCATTCAAGATTATCAAAAAAGACATTTCATTATTCACAGATGCTCATTATCTCCATTTAAAATCTATACATTATATACAACACAGTTTTTGTGGTACTAGAATCCCCATGCCTTCCAAAGGTATATTTTTCACAATACACAATTACAATGAAACAGTGAATACAGTAACATTTTACACTGATGCATCTTAATAGGAACCACCAAATAGACATCTACATTGTACCAAAGTGTCATCACAGTTAGCCTCTCTGAGAGCTTGTGGGAAATACCAGAAGGGTATGCAAGGTTCAGGCACACTGATACATAACATTATTTATTTACAACTGGAAAGGAAAAAAGAGAGGAGAAAAAGGAAAGGAAGAAGAANACAGCAACATTTGTTACTCTGTGATAAAATCTGCAATTTACAAAAATGAAATGACTGGTTTTTGCCTGCCATTAAGGCATTTCAAATTAACACCATGGAACTGATGTCTGTAATAAA
Source organism: Rhabdornis inornatus (assembly GCA_013397075.1). Taxonomy (NCBI): domain Eukaryota; kingdom Metazoa; phylum Chordata; class Aves; order Passeriformes; family Rhabdornithidae; genus Rhabdornis; species Rhabdornis inornatus. The sequence goes on from VWZS01009478.1 coordinate 329,176, forward strand.
GCGCTTCCTCATGTGATCCAGTCACATGACAATGTTCATCCCCAAATTCATCATTCTCTGAAAAGAGAAAGAAGAAGGTTTTAGTAAGCAGTATCCTTTC
>VWZS01009478.1:329607-392649 GCA_013397075.1 Rhabdornis inornatus
AAGAAGAAGAAGAAGAAGAAGAAGAGAAAAGAAACAAACAGCCTTTTGCGGTTAACGCCTTCTAAACATGACAAATACATATCTCCATTTAGTGTGTGGTTCGCAACTTAGCAGCAGACCCTGTGTGCGAGCCTTGGTACTGATACAAAAANTCACACTTTTTTTCCCTGCACCTTGAATACATCATGAAATGAAATCTGAACAAGTATTCTCAAACCCAAGAAGAAAAGACAGCAAGCCCTGCCCTCATCCCTCCCCTGCCAGGAACAACATCCTAAGAAGTAACCTGTGCCAGGATTTTTCTTCTGGGTTCTGATACCCTATCATCCATCAGCTCTTCCAGACCTACAAACCTACAAACTCAAATAATTCTAGCTAATGGTTGCTTGTTTCAGCATCAGCTTTCAGACAGACACCTGTAACATGGAACTTCACGGTTCTATTTGATACATTAAACTCCGAGTTTTAACACGGCAGCAATGAACAAAACCCCAATGTTAAAAGATGCTTTGGAATTTTCACTTGATATGGGATGATCATAATACAGAAGTTTTCATGTTGACAACCCAATAAATAACAGAGAGGCTTTCAGGCATATAAATGTATGTATGACATGGGTGTGCAACTCAAATACGAAGCCATCTCTAACGGGCTCCCAAACAAACTTCTCTAAAAGCAAGATCAGCAAGCCAGGCAGACTTGCAGAACAGATAAGATCCTAAGTTTTTCTTGTCATGCACGGAGCCAAACAAACATCAATTTAAAACTAATTTTATTAAAAATTTGGATCTTAAATTATATTTCATAATCTCTTGTTTTATCTTAATACCAATCCTTAAAACACACTCAGAAGACAGACTTTGTGTCAGAAGAAAATCTCAGAAAACAGACTACTTGATCTTTCCTAATGACCTATGTTATAATTAAAGAACACAACTAAGGACAAAATGTTATTCTAAGGAGAACAAAATTGCAATTAACCCAAAGTACCAAGTTTTTCCTCAGCCTTAAAAACTGTGACATACAAGGAAATACACACCATCAGGCTAAAAAAAATCTCTAATTTGCTTTTTCCTCTCTATGTTGCAATATAGAATTTATTGGCTATTTACCTTCTTTGTGCAGGAAACATACCAGATGCAGATGCCTGTGCAGCCACCTGCTGAGTGGCAACAAGGGCAGCTGAGGTCAATCCTGAGGGAAAAAAGAAACAAAGGAATGTTGATGTACTTCTGGTTTTAATGGATTTTTGTGGTCAGAGAAATGGTAGGAAGGGTCTCTAAGGAAAACAACCAGAAAATGTGTGGGGGGGGTTAACACTACATAAATGACAAATATTGCAGGCAACATTGTTAAGACAGTCTGCCCAGTATGATCAATATACCTTTCTGTAATAAACTGAATTGTCTTTGATAGATATTCCATAAGAAATTACAGCATTTCTATTTACTGCATTCCTTTCCAAATACTGCACTGCAAGATGCTAAGTGGTTTGTATGAGAATTCATGAATAGGAAGCTCAGTAGAAATAATAGGTATCAGGAAACAACAAGAATCAAAAGTCACAGTGAATTACAGAAACTACATGCCAGCTGCTTAGGATACAATACTTTCATAATAACTTACCATTTTTACAGTTTTGCTACTGAACAAGTATAATGCATCCCAAAAGGCATATGGAATCACTGAATCACACTGAGAAATGTCAAGACTTTTACACAGGAAAAATAGTGCTGAGGCACCAAGTCAACGTAAAGAAGAAATGTAATTTAGCCACCAACTGTAGTAGCACATACTTTGCTGCATGGGAGGAAACCTCCTTTTAATTCAGCTAGAGTCCACGGTTAGAGAAAAAAACATTTAAAGACTGGTATTAAACCTAGGGAGAATAAATTGTATCTCACTGGTGCTGTTTTTTCTCCTGACTGCAACTCTGCACACGGCACTTGCCAAAATACAAAGAGTCCTCTTTCAAACAGTCAAATTATAACAAGCACAAACTCTTGTGACTGCAATGCCTTGTACATAAAATATGTTCAGTATAAAAAGCTTTTGTCTTTGCTACACTTCCTCCATTGCTTACACAACCCTAATTATACAAAAAGGAGGTTGTTTGGTTTGGATATTTTACTGCCTTTCAGCCAGTTAATGTCAGTTTGCAGGAGGAATCAAAACATTCATGTGGATGACAGCCTAACTGGTACATCTTTAATAATGCTCTGACACCCAGTTTTGGAAACAAAATTTGGTATTTCTCAGGCATGAAGATATCAATTTATTGCTGGTATATGCTGCAAATTTTCAAGCCTTCTTCCTAAATGTAAAGCGCTTCTGTTCTAACAAAGAGACTTCTATTCAAAATGCTTCATGTTGGCACAATTTCCAGTGTCAAGGCAACAATTCCATGAGGCAAGCTAATTCTACCCATTGACAATTTTCTGCTCACCTTGAAATGGGTCATACTGTCCAGGTATAAGGGGGTAGCCCATTCCAACGTGTGTGTGGTGGTGTGTGTGAAGATGCCTCTGGCTGAAAGGAGAATGGCGGTCTCGTTCTCTCTCTGCTTCCCGTTCACGCTCAGCTGGTGATTTTTCCACAGGCTAGTTAACAGAAAGTGAAAGAAAACTGACGTGAGAACTTTAAAAGGGATGAAACCACAGCAAAACCATGTGCTACCACCTGTCAAAAACCTTTCGAATACAAATGATGAAGCTAACTTTTTCTGAAGAATTATCTCTACTGGAATATTTGCATTTGATTCTAATCTAAAGCTAATCTTTCTGGTTAATGGAAGATTTCTCAAGGCACAAAGATTGTGATGAAACACACTGCATCTTGAAGACTCCACAGTGACTTCTACTTTTGGGCTCCTAGAAGCATGGCTGGCTTGCCAGAACAACCTAGGTAAGCAGCTGGAAATGGGTGTTAATTAATCCTCAACTTTCTAAAACTCTCTGGGGATCAAGTTTGACTGAATAGCAGAAAAACCATTTAGAGACTCAGTGACTTGCTCATAATTAAAACCAGCATCAACTTATCTGAAAGTGAAATCTGAAAGTATTTGTTCCAACTTTGTAAATTGTGTTTGTAAGTCTTCAGAAATGGGGGCTGGTAATCAGCTAATTGGAAGATGTGGATTCTTGGCAAATACAAGGAGGGGATATTATCAAATCCCATAGCCCAGCTTCTCATTTCGTTATGTTTACAAACAGGAGGTTCCTGTTTAACTGCAAAAATATGTACACCAGGAGGTATCTCTGAATCTGTATTTCCATATGAGCCCATTCAAGACAGGAAACCTCAGCACAGAACTGTGTTAGATGTGTTACTTCCAGTTTATGCCACAGAAGCATTCTGACTATAAATTGCTTTTATTGTAAGCAGTACTATAAAGAAGAATCATGCACTCATAGCTTGATGCCAGATTGTGTGCTTCCCACCATTATGTTCCTCCTCTACCCCTTCCTGTATGTGACACTCTTCAGTAAGAACAGACGATGCCTTACAACAGGTGACTTGCTGCGGTACTGGTTGGCATGCTGCTGGAGCAAATCCAGTGCTTTGGACTCGGTGGTTGATTTTGCATTGATGCTCGGGCTGGTATTGACCTTCTCTGCCTCTTCTCTACCTGACATCTTCCCATAAACTGGATAATGAAATCCTGGAGAGAGATAGGCCCCTGCAGGTAAACAATAAATACCATATCGTTATTGTTTTTACATTTTGATTATATCACGGTAGGAGGAGATAATGTCAGAACTGAGAATTACATAAAAAGTAGATCACATGACTACCAAATGGCACACTGCTCTTCAGTTTCACCACCTAATTTACCCTGATGAATGGAGGTTATAAAGAGGATTGAGTTGATAGCCATTTCAGGCATTTATGGGTCCTCTTTAAGTAAAAGGAATAGCAACTATAATGGTTCTGACAGTAAGTGCTTAGAATATTTTTATAGGCAATAAACTATCTGTCAGTCTAACAGTAACAGCAGACTGTCAAGTATTCAGAAACTTGAGAGTTCATAAAAGGAACATCTTGTATTAAATCATTTTCATCTACAGAACTTTCCCCAGTGGAAGCACAAGCAACAAAACATTACCCATGAAGCTTCTAACTTAACCTCGCTACTAACAGAAATACTAAAACGCATAATACTAAACTTTACTGAACCTGAGGGTGCAAATCTTAACTAGCACACAAGGCAGGTTTCGGAATACATACCGGGATAGCTGTGCATTAGGACGGGAGAGACTGCGCGATAGGCTGGATGGTTGGGATCGTACATCTGCGGATACGGATAAGCATGCAAGTACTGGATGTATGACTGATGCTGACTCATTGGTGAGGAAACTGCTACTCTAGCACCCCGAGAGTCCTTCCAATTTACAGGAGTCTTTTGATCATCGTTTTTTATCTTGCTCTCATCCACTGATTGAGAATCAGAACGCTTGACCTCTTTAGGCTCCTCTTTAATGCTTGCTAATGAGACAGGAAGGTTAGGCAGGGAACTTTCCTTGTTAGGTGTTTTTCTAGGGCTGTCTTCTTTTAACTTTTTCTCACGATCAAGTTCTTCTGATTTTTGCTGATCAAGGTATTTGGGCTGGTAGACATAATGATGCCATGTTCGTGAATCTGGATCCTAATGCAGAGGAGAAAAAAATTGTTCTGAACTTAGATGTAGAACTAAGTTTGTTATTGATATTTCCCACATTTCATTTAATGTATTTTTAATAGCTGTTTTAATACCATATCCCCATTACATAGAGGAGAGGTTTTCTTGCCACAGAGTGCCTCGAGCTCAAAGTCAAACCAATATTCCCATGAAGGAGCAAGAGTCTATTATCAAAATTTAATTCAATTGCTTCATCTTATATCCTTCTTCATGCCTTTAACTTGTTTAATCATGAAATACATGTGCAATGTAATGAAGTTCTGAGACCATGTTATTCATAAAACATTTTAATTAAAGCCCACAGAGAGATTTTTCCCACTAGAGAGCAAAAAGTATCTGGGAAGCACAAAATTAGAGCTGGCTAATGATATGCCAGAGCACTTAGAATACCTGGAACAATGCACATGAAAAGCTGATCTAACTGGCAAGATTCTAATGCTGCCTCTGGTATTACAAACATCCAGGAATCAGTGGAAATCAAACATTAAAGCAGACTTTCAGCTGACAAACTTATTTTAAGTTTGTAAAGTTACAGAGGGGCAAGTACTTACTGGACCAGGTTCACACGGTTTAAAGAACATGTACTGGGCACTGCAAATACTTTTTGACATAATGTATTACACAGACCAGTTTATAAACATGTTTCACAACTAGAGAAGGGAGTTCTTTGCAACACCACACCAAATCAGCATGGAGAAGCAATAGGAAGACTTCTTTTTCTAATACAGGATATGCAAGAGCTAATTGTCAACATTTTCTCCAACTGACAGACATTTATGGCACACACCACAGAAATACAAGCACGCAACTAAACACTTGGACAGTCTGTTTCAAATACTCACTTGAATCAGCAGAAATCTCCTACTTAGGGCTGTACTATCCCACTCCCTTTAGAGCTCTCTACTCCCACTCCCCTGATCCCACTGTACCTTGAAAGACAGCCTGTAATGGTGAAGTCTGGGATGTACCATACACCAGAACATGAAAGCATCAAGCATTGAGGCTCCGGTTCAGAGCACGGAGACAGTTGCATTGCCTCAAATGAAGGCAATGTGACATCTACGAGGGTCAGCATGAAGCCACTGGATAAAATTCTGGTTCCACTGAAGTCAATGGCAAAACTATTGCTGACTTCAATGGAGAGAGGATTTCATCCATTGTATAGGTCTGTAGGGGCCTGAGGTTGGTTGAGGAGAGAACGGGAACTTAACTGCTTCAGAAAGGTCACATTGGGTTAAGATAAAGAGCTGTGCTTTAAGCCATCTCTTCAAAGAAACAGCTCACCCATCTTTAGTAAATGCCAACTGTCATTTAACAAAAAAAAACCCACTTCAAACCATGTTTCAAATCTACTTTAAGTCCTCTCACAATGAAAGCTGCTTATTTTGCTTGAAATTTCTCATTTCTGAACTAAGCAAACTGCTTAGAATTTACATCTAAAAGAGAAATCTAATTCTATTTTATTCATGCATATAATTTAAAATAGTCTGTTCAGGTCTTAAGCCTGTGCTCTATCACCATCTTACCAGACGTTTTAATTTATTTTTTTGTTCTTTTCAAACAGCTCAACTGGAAGGTTTATTGGTCTATTCACGACTACAATACCATCCAGCATGAAAAAAGGATGGTGGAGCTTGTTTGGCTGAAGAGGTAGATGAATGTAGCAGAATCAGAAAGAAAATCTCACGACTTAAAAGATAAACCAAGACACTCGTGTTCCATTTACTGTGATCTCACCTGTTTAAATCTTGTGGTTGGATCTACTCCGGTTTGCTTCATTGAGTCCATAACAGATTTCATCTCCACAGCCTCCTTTATAAGCTGGTGGTTTTCCATTTGTTTGGCTTTGAAAGTGTCAGACGGAAGCTGCTGCTGGTGATTGGAAAGGATCTGTGATTTGCTTGTCTCCTCACCTTTGTTAGGAACGGATGACCCTATTTTAGTGTTATTTTTGCTGGACTCTGGAGTTGAAGGTGCCTTTGAAATAGTAGCAGATGGAATATTCTTCTGCTTATTGTCATCCTTCCCAATCTCCTTCAAGGGGGGGTCACTCTTCCTTTCACAGTCCCTCCCACTTTGTGCCATTTTCTGTTCTGCTAGTCTCTGGTCCTCATAGTATTTTTCATACTGCTGTCTATAAGCAGGGTTGGAGGCCATTAAGGACTTTTGGTCCATATAGAGTCCATAGGCATACTGTCCATAATAAAGTGACTGAGCAAGTGCAGGGTGTCTTTGAGTTATTACCGACTGATGTTGCGGCTGCAAATTAGAGGAATTGCTTTCGCTTTTCTTGGCATCTGATGATTCTGCCTTCTCTTTCTTTTCCGCCTCTTCCTCAGCCTCTTTTTTAATCTTCAGCCCCTGTGGGGTACTGCTGTTCCCAGCAGCTGGGGCACTGACCTGTCCAGAGTGCAAGTAACTTGGGGAATAGTAAGGATCGTAGCCATGGTAATAGGGAGAATGAGACTCTTTTGCTTGAGCTGATTGTGCTGTGGTTGAAGAATGTCCTTTTACAACACCATCTTTATTAGAAATAATATCTGATGGAGAGCTGGCCTTTGACCTCATGCCCTCTGACCTGCTGTCAGAGCCACCATCATCAGCTGCATCAGAAATATCTGAGTAAGCAGGGCTGTTGGTTTTAGCAGCCGTGCTGTCTGCGCCATTCTGTGTCAACACGTGCAGTGGGGCCATGGCAGATTGTCCATTCACCAAAGTGCTGCATTCCATCCTGGAGGCACTCCCTATGGAAGGGCTGGGCGCATTGTCTGTGAATGTGTAAACTTTATCAGCTTCAGCCTTAATACTTGCCATCCTGCTCTCTTGAGATTCTGACAGTCCATTAGCTAGCACTTCATTCTTGTTGAGATGGTCCTTTAAAAAATGTCCAGATAAATCTTTTCCAGACCCTTTTGAATCCTCCAGCTTCCCCAGCTTAGAATCCATCTTGGGGCTGCCCGTCTCTTTGCTTTCTTTGTCCTTCAGCTTTCGCTTCTCCTTTTTCTTTTTGTCTTTGAGTGATGTGAGAGCTGGGTTTACAGTGCTTGGCTCTCCCATAATTGTGGGCTTTGGTTGAATGGGTTTCAGTGGAGGGCTCTTTGGTGTAGCCTGAACAATAGTAGTTGTTAGAGAGGGCAGTCCTGGAATTGTCCCTGTAGTGGTGGTTGTAAAGGCTGTAGTAGGTATAGCTATTAACTGGGGAGGAGTTGGCGCTGGTGCTGGGGCAATAGGCCTGGCTGTTTTCAGCTTGGAAAGGTTTTTATCCACTTTGCAATTGTTCGATTTCTTGCCTTTATCACCTAAACTCTTCTTGTCAATTAACCCTTCAGCCTCCAACTTCGGCATTTCAGTTTGCAAATTGCCATCTGCTACTGAGCAATTATCCAGTGTGGCTGCCATGTTAGAAATCACCGGAAGGCTGTTCAATTCACTGTTCAGACCCTTCTTTTTGCCAGAATTCTTGCCAGTTTTGGAACTGATAACTGAACCAGAGCCATTGCTGGTCAGTTCCCTCTTTCCCTTGGGGGTCCCTGGGGTAGCAATGGAGGAAGGAGATGTCGGTGCTTTTAGTGGATCAAAGCCTGGCAAATTTGTGCTTTGCTCACTGCATTCAAGTGCCACATTACTCAGTGCTTCCTCGCAGTCTGAAATTTTGTCTTCACTGTCAGGCTCAAATTCCAGTTTGTTTTCTGGGTCTAAGTGTGCATGAGCCTGATGGTAACGCAATCCATTAATGTGCTTGTACTTCTTGTTGCAGTTGGGGTGAGGACAGTCAATGAGCACTGGGGAAGAGCAGCCTTGGTCCAAAAAAGTAGTCTCGGGTTTCCCCTGTGGGGTGGTGGGAGTGCTTCTAGAGTTAGTACGAATGCGTTTTCCAGACTTATTGTCCTCTGAACTGGAGTTCAAATCCAGCTCCATAGGAGGCTTAGTTTTCCTCTTGTTTGTGGACGAGGGGCTGGCTTTGACTTCATCCATGGCACAGTTTGGGGGTGTTCTGCGCCCACTTGAGTTAAGACTGCCCCTCCTCCCCTTCCCATTGGCACCGCCTCGATTTTTATTCTGAAGTCCTCTGGACTCTGCAAAACTTGCATCATTCCCAGGTACAGCTGCAGCTGCCGCGGACCTTGCCCGCTTTCCCCTTCCCCGTCCTCCGCGCATTTCCAGGTCACTTGTTGGTGATTCACAAAACCTGCACAAACAATAGATTTCATCAGCAGGAGCCGTGAGCTAAGAAAACAAAAGCCACCACCACGTCCCGTAACAGAACCTTCACACATGTTAAAGGAAAGATGTCCTTCTGACAAATGAGAATGTTACAGTGTCAAAGTCATCAAAAAAGGACAAAATGGTAAGCACATTCCACCTGGTTAGAACAATGGAGCAAAAAATTTTGCTAACTTGCAGAAATGCATTTTGAAATTAACTGCTCTCTGACTGAATCCCATGTATTTCACCTTCCCTCTCAAAAATACAAAAGTAAAATAAAGAAGAACTTCCACCCCACGTTTCACTCCAGAAGTGAGAACTACTCGTTTCACTGGTGCACGTTTTCAATTATAACCAGTTGTGCTTTGTTAATCTCTGTACAGTCTCTTGCTTGAGATTAGGGGTTAAAATACAGCAGAGAAAAAACAGACTCAGAATGTTTGCCTACCTAGGAGGGGCCCAGTCATGCTTTGTGCAGTCCAACAGTGTTCCCACGTAAGTCTTGTTCCTCCATGTAACGTTTACGACCAGGACACCTGTCAGTGAGTGAAAAATAAAGTATTATCACAGTTAGAACAATAATGGGGATAGGCTTTTTGTTTTGCTCTTTTATTTTTTTCTATCCTTCCCCCACAAAGTGAGACATTTACTCCCATTTGCTTTCAAACACTCTGGTCTATATTCTTCCTCTTTTCTGGTTTTGGTGACCTCAAGTTAAAACCCACAGGAAAGACTGCAAACGACAAAGAACAAGAATGTGTGCACGCATGTGTGTGTGTAAGACAGCTTGCCTGTGTGATTCTGTGTGTGTAATCAAGATACAGCTGACAGAAGGAAATGGGTTTTGCCATGTCCTGCTGTAAAACAGCAACATTCACCTCTTAATTTTGCTATTATTGCCCATAATTGCTTTCACTTGGCAGCCAGCCAGCATAAACTAGCACCAGTTACAGTGTTTAAATAAGAAGGTGACTGAGAAGAATAATCTGCTTTGCTTTAAACAATATGATAATGATGCTTCTATTTACTTGAAATTACTCATATCCAAACACACAAACATACACACGTATGCACTGCAAGTTTTGTTCAGCTGATATAGCTGGAAAAAATGTATTATTTGCCTTGCTTTTGCTTCTGTGGAAAGCGAGGGACTAGACATGAAGCTTCAACCATACAGCAGTGAAGGTAGGAGTAATTACAAAATATATTTATATAGGAAGAGGGATCCTTCAAAAAATCTACTGTAACTTAACTGCTTTTCCATTTATGACTTTTATTAAATGCAAATTTACCTGCCTAAAGCAGAATTCTAATTTCATTTTATTTGAATTATCCCTGTAAAATCTGTGAATGATAAGGTAAGTAACAAGAAAATAAATGTGGGGGATGTCATTCAAATGTTTTCAGGTTGTCCTCAAATACTTCTTCACATAATTTATCATCATGTTTATGGACTAGCCAGCATAATGACCCCTTTAATTCATTAACTGCCAGAGATAAACAGAAGGTAGTGTTATTGAAGCAGACATCTCTTCTCATTAGAACACACACTGAAATGAGAAATACATTTTATCTAACAAAGAAAGGCACAATATAAGATGTTCCCAGTTTATGAGAGGCATGAAGACACCAACTTGCAGCTGACAGCCTTGTTTTTCCTCTACACTTCCCTTATTCTCTCTGCAGCGTCTCTGTAACAGATACAATTATGGCATTGTGCCAGAAGGTTTCCAGCCCATCTTTTTTGCTTTGTCTTACCAGTGCAATTTCTAATTTTGCACTAAAACCATTCCTCTCTGCTGCATTACGGTAAAGTTAACATGCAAGCAGCAGCTTATTTCCTCAGGGATCTTTTAGCAGCAGGGAAGTATTTTAAATGTTGTTAGCAGAGCTACCAGGGAAGAAGAGATTTCCTTGAAAATTCTCTGTAGCAGATTTGAAATTTATCCCCCATATGGTTTTTCATTATGATTAGGCAACTGGAACTTTGTACACTGGGGGAACTGGTCTGAAGCATCTGAAGCATAAAAGACAAACTGCACTTCCAGCCAGTGTCCAAGTCAGGCTTTCAGTACCTAGAAGGACCATGGTGAAGGTGTTTAAGGAGAGACTTGATGTGGCTTGACTTAGTCTCATGGTCTACTTGACATGGTGGTGTTGAGTCATAGGTTCGACTCAGTGATCTCAGACATCCTTCCCAACCTAACTGATTCTGTCATGAGGGTTAAAATTTTTATGTATTTTTATGACTTATGCAAACTAGGCAGCCTGCAAAGACACCAAGGCTGCTTTACATTGCTCCTTGCTTAGGCATGGAGGCAGCCAGGGTGTGCTGCAGTTTGGGGAGGAGGAAAAGGAGAACAGCCCAGTACATCCAAGAGGAAATCTGTTGGTGGAAATGGGATTTCTTACAATGAGCAACTCCAAGCTATGTTCCCACTTGCCATGCACATCCTAGAGAAACGAGATTGTAAAGGTGTTTCTCTGGCAGCCTTGATGCCTTTCTTCCACTATAACAGCTTGTCATCTGTGATTCTGTAAAGCTCCAAGTGAAAATCATGAGTATTTTCCACTGGTAAATTGTATTACAGCATGCAGCCCATCTGCAAGCAGCACAGTCGATCCCTCCAGCCCACATATCAGTGTTTGTCCAATATCCAAAAAGTAACAAGCAAAGACAGCTCTCTGACATCCCATGGAGTATTACTGAAGAACTATCTTTGTCATTTATTCTTCCCCAGCTAGTTCACCTGTACCCTTTTTTTAAAAAGTATTTGTTATTTTTGTGAGGATGTTTGGGTGTCTTTTTTGAGGGGGTTGGGTTGGTTGGTTGGTTTGTTCGTTTTGTTTTGTTTGGGGTTTTTTTGGTTTATTTTGGGGGGTGTGTTAATTATTTAAGATTTATTCTGACCTATGTCTTCATCTTCCTTGGTATTAGTAATCTTTCCTATCTCTACGTGCACTTCATTCATTTATTTATATAGCAGACCTAGGGATAGTTTGTTACCTATTGACAGAAAAGAGAGCAAGGTAGAAGGCACAGAATACTGAAAATAATAAAAGCCCCTGAAATCAATACATATTTCAGTAATTCTAAGAAGACATATAAATGATCTTCCAGTGTAAGAAAGTCAGTATTTCAAAAGCAAACACAAGTAAGTTCCTCCCTTAAAGTCTGCTACATATAGCATCTCATTAAATTTGTTAGGTTTAACAAAGCTCCCGTGCAAGTAGGAGAGAATATTAATCTCCACGCTGTGTTAGAGTAGCTGTGACAAGGAATACATTTCCTTTCCCTAATGGACAGCACATTGCTCAGCCACACAGAGATTCCACAGAACTGGCAGGAAGGTAACTCACTCTTATAAGATTATCACAGAAATGGGTGAGGAGAATATAAGTAACATGGGAGGTAAGACTGATCAAAGGAAATGGGCAACTGGTGGAGGCTTACTAGGCCAAAGCAGATGAGAATAGAGATGACTGAGCTGGTAATCCACACATTGTACTTGATGCAATGCTGAAGAGAAAGGATTCTTCTTCTAAATCAGGGTGTACTGTTTGTCCTGGCACAATTCAAGCTCAAACCAAGAACCTCTACCGAGCCTGCTCAGCCCCAGAGGCAATGCTACAGCAGTGTCCAGCTCACCTCCCACTATCACTCTGAGTACACTGGCCATGCACTCAGGGATGCACTAACCCTTCTCTAGGTCATCCCGGCTCCTCCCTGCACACCTGCATGCCCAGGGACCCTCTCCATCCCGTGAAGGAACACATCACACACACAAACCTCTTGGGGGCTCTGTCAGATCATAAGAAGTCTCTGTAACGAGACTTCTGATTACAACAGACTGCATATCATGTAGAAATAATTTATTTAACATTGCCTGAAAAAGAGAGAAAATGCAAAGACAGTCTGAGGAACCCACGGGTTTCATACTATCTGAACACAGATGCATCTTCACCTTAAAAGCCCAAGAGGCTAAACTTTTTAAATACCCATTACAGAAGAATGGGAAAAAATTCAGGTGCTTGTAATGAAATGTACCTGAGGGTATTTGGACTCTCTAAGATTCTAATTCAGGAGGAAACTTAGCCAAATATCTAATTCTGTTCCTGTGAGGTTGGATCAAACAAAAGTGAATACATACTACACACAAATGCTTCTTCCAGCAGCTAAGGGTGTCATCTTCAAGAGTTTGACCAATTACCAGAGCACAGTTCTCAGTAACTGGATGTAGTAGAGAAAAACTCATCTCCCCAAAATATGGATATAAATTTATTGGTTTAATTTGGTTGATCATTCTATTTGCAAACTATCTAACTATTCACAGTTACAGTATACATGAAATTAGCAATACTTTCTGCAGTTTTCAGTGTCATATGTCCTACATTAAAGCAAACAAGAATATGAAAATTAAAAAGTTCTGAAGTTACTACCCATGCTACTCTTTATCATTAAAGAGTAGACACACTAAGGAAAGAATGTTTTATGTGTGGAAATTACAAAATGGTGTTATAATGTAAGAAAATGGGGTCATGTTACCCAGAAGTTTTACAGTTCACCTACTATAGTTTTTCTGCCCAAATCCATTATTAACCAAGGCAGGATCATACCCAAAAGCATTAATGTATGACAATGGTACACCCAGGATGTCGTCTGGTGCCCACCACTGTCAATAGAAGCTCCTCCTATAACACCAAATGTTTTCAGCCTTTTAGGAACAAGAACAAGATTTTGTATTTTGCTGTTTTCCTTCACAATATGTGTAGTATTATGAGCTCTTTTTCTTTACTCATCACAATCATAACCACAATGTTAATGGCAAAAAAATTTCAGGCAGGAAAAACGAATGCATGTCTACAGGAGCACAAAACCATTTTCCATAAGCACTTCCAATAGGTAACATGTACAAAACAACTGTGACAATTGTAATTGAATTTTATTGTGGAATGAAAGGCCACATGTCACAAAAGTGGTATGTTAGAAAATAATTTCAAAAGCCTACAGAAAAAACCTCATTTTTTATGAATTCTGTGGATATGATGTATCTCTTCTTCCCCTGTCCCTTCTTCCCTCTTTTCAGCACTGCATAACAAAGACCATAACCAAAAGCTGCTTTTACTATTAACTATATTTCATAGAATGAAGCATGTTGTCACAAATTGGAAATGGAGTAACTAAACTTGTTGCTAAGAAACGCAGATATGCTATTTTGACATAAAAACATCACAATCAAAGGCGTTTTCAGTACCAAGTAAGGGTGTTGTTCATATGGACTACTTTGGCCCTGCACGTTTTGCAGACACATCTACACTCTTGCAGATGTTCCTCCATTTAAAGACAAAAAAACCCTGAAGTACCTAGTCTAAAACAGATACTAATCTCTTTGCTTTCTTGACTCTGTTTTCTTCAATGAACATAAGCCAAGAATTTTTATGTTTGTATTCAAAACTTTGAAAATGAGATCATATGGTGAAGAATCAAATTACCACATCACTACCTTAAATGTGGGCCCCAGCTTTTAAAAATACTGGCTTTAGAAAACAAACATGTTCAAATTTCAATACAAGTAGAAGCTACTCAATTAATCAGACGGGAAAGCCTGACTTAATTTTTATAGCGTAGGTTGCTTTTGTGTTCAGATCACAGCAAATGCTACAAAATCCTGGTTCAGTGCAAACTGATTATTTTACCAAGGAACTCAGCAGACCAGTTATGGGAGTGGGTAAGCCTTCATTTTTGTAAAAGGAGCTGCTCCCTCTGCTCTTAGTAGACAATCTGGCCAAAAGTATCTGTAAAATTCTGGAGAAACCAGATCTTCACAATGGCCTTCTGAACACTTCTGTAACTGAACTATTGAAGAATACTTAAATAATCTTTCAAAACTAGGAACGATTTGTCTACTTTTCAGTCATCAAAAGTCATGTATGTTTAAAAAGTCATGTATATTTTAGAAGTCACACAAGTCACACTTAAACACAAGCGTATAATGTTCCTCCATGGTCAAAATTCCAAAATTAACAGCTCCGCCTACTAACATTATTCTGAGTATCATTTTAAAACAACTTTTTCTGATGTCAGAGGAAGATCTCTAAAGTGTACTACACTTTGCAGAATTTTTTAGTAAGATTACTTCTTTAAAAGGTTAATATGATAAATTCTTGTAGCAAAAATCTGTGGCGTAGCAGTTCTTCAAGGCTGAGGCGCAATCCTTGGTATAGAGAAGCATCACATTACTTGATGTAATACTACAGCATAATCAATTCCTTGTATCTTTATGATTAGTGAATCCACAAATTTGCAAGTCAAATTTGATTTGCCTTTTGTCCCCGCCATGCCAAGTCCAAATAATACTGGCATGCCTGGTATAGCCAAACCATGGCACATCATGGCATATCAGTGAGTACACCACCACCATCGATTAAACACGTTTTATTCCACAACTGCACTGAATTTTTGGTCCCACATGTATCTATTTGACATCACTTTCTAACAATAGCTAAAGTATATGAAATGCAAAAAGGTGCAAGATGAAAATCTATATTCTTAGTATTATCTCAAGCTTTTTTGTTGACACTGGTTTAGTAAAAGCAGTATAACTCATTTGCCTCACAACCACCATATCCGCCACATCATCATCAATCCCACATCCACATATACACCTGCAATTCATCCAGGCATAAAAAACACAGAACAATTTTTATATTAGACTTGCAATGCAAATTGCTTACTTCTCCCTGATTGCTTCCATCCAGAAAGTAATCTAAAATTAAAAGTAAACACTCTATGTATGAAGCCACATCTTATACAGTGAACGCTGATCTGGGAGACGTACAGTTTATTTACTACTTTAATCACACTCTCTGTCTAGCATGGCACAAGAACTTAACTACATCTACAGCAGGTGCACATGTAACATGCATCAACATCAGCCAGCCTGAGAATGTAATGATTGTCAGGTGGCCTGAAAATGCAAGACTGGTGGGTTGGCTTTTTTCGTTTTGATTTGCTGGTGGGCTTTTTTAATTTTTTTTTTTTAATTTTTAGATTTTTTTGTTTTTTTCTTTCCAAGAGCCCTATTGCAGCAGAGAATGTTTGAAAAGTCACTTTAACCACATCCTGTAATCAGACCATCTGGAGCACAGATCTGCAATTAGTCATCCTGGGCACTGGACTTTATCTGAACAAATACTGTATGGTAATAAAGATGAAAAGACTGGATAGCATCAGGGAAAAGAAGCATAATGAAATACTGCTGGTGTAGTCATAAACCACTGAGGCGCTTAGCTGTGGTGTTAATTCTGTATTCTGTACTTTAGGAAAGCTTAGCAAGTTTAAAGGTTATAGGGCTGAGTGGCAAAACCCTGCTATTTTAGTTAGTCACCCTGCTGGTGGCTAAAGCTGGGCTATAAACTACAGTAGCTTCTGCAGCAGCCTAACAGAGTAAGATCACATCTGTGTGATTTTCAGTAAGTTCTGGGTAATGACAACCCAAATTTCATGGATACTTTATTTGAATGTCATACCCTTTCTTTTCTTTTCATTATGAAGTCATTAGTAAAATAAAGGTAATATTGAAAGTAGGAAGTACCACCTTAGTTTAGAAATAGCTGTTTTATAGAACCTATTCCCTGGACTTGCATTCCATAATCCCATTTGCATCCAAAAGAGAAGCAGCAATTATACAGTGAGGAGTAGCTCTTGGAAACATGGAGCTGGGCTATCAAGCAGACAACATTTTAATCCCATCTAATAATTACTGTAATAGATTTTCTTAATCTAGAAGTTTATCCCTGTGCATATAAAAGTATAAACACTGCAATAACTGAAGAAATCCTGTTTCCCCATGAGCCCATGTGCTTAATACACAAAAGAAGAAAAGCTACTTCCATCACTGTCATGTCTCCTGCATCCTTTATTCTGAAGCCTTGATGGGCTGTATTGATTTGGGAAAATCATTGAACTTCTTGGAAAACTAAACTCTAGCTTATCCACCACCATCTATTTCTTTCTCATGAAGACAGCTGGTCAATATTCAGTTGAACGGTCAGCTAAAAGAAGCTCTGGTTTCATTTCTTTTTCCTGCCTCCCTAGCAACATTGCCCTTTTCCAGCTTTAGTACAAAAGAACCCCAGCATGTTAGGAAGACATGTGGCTGAGGTTAGAAGAAATTATAGCTCCTTTGGACAAAGCTGTGACTGAAATGCTGGGGGCAGGTTGGTTCCAGGAGACAAGACAGCACCTAATCAAAGAGCTCATGTCCCTTATTAGTTATAATGATAACTGCTATTATTTTTTTCAGTGCATATATTTCTTCTAAAGCTGGTCTGCCTAACAAATAAGCAGTGACCAAGATCTAAATGCAAATGGAGAGCTGAAAGAAATATGAGTGGTCCTAATCAAATATAAGGCTAAATTTCACACTCATTGAAAGACCAATAAAAGACTCAATGAAAACTGGGTAATACCCCAGAAATTACATCAGATTGGGTCCCAAATGGCTTGTTGATTTTTTCACAACTAAAAAGTTCTACTAAAATATGAGCTACTTAGAGTGGTGATTTTGAAAACTATGAAGCCACAGCAACCCACATAATTTTCTCCTGCCAGATTTTTATCAGAGTGATTAGAATTTGGCAGACTAGGAAAACTTTTGGATAAACTGCTGTTACACCTATTGAATGTCAGACCACATGATTGCAGTGTTTACAAGAAAATGTCCAATTAATGTTTTTATAAACTAACCATGGGCTTCTGACCTCTGGAGTACAACTAGAGTTAGTTTTTGTGCAGCCATTACCTTTTCTTTGGCCAGAGTAACTGAACAACTTCACTGTTTCACTACAGCTTGAGAATAAAACTGCAGTCTTACTTTATTTCAGCTGATACTAAAAATGCAAGTTGAAAATAATTTAACATCTGTGTGTTCTGAAGAAAACCATATCTGTTTCAGAAATGCAGTACTCTGTTTCTAGCAGATTTTTTTTCTTTTTTACTTCAGTAATCATAACTGTGATTCACATAGCCTGACACTGAAAAGTGTCATAGTCTCAATTTTAGAAGAAGGAAATGCTGTTCTGTAATCCCCTGAGTTTCCCACTCACTTTTCAAGGAGTCTTATTTCAGCTCCTATGTTGCTGGCCTGTTGAACACATGGACACTCTCCTGACTTCTTGCAGAGCAAAAGAAAAAGAAGCCCCACAATCCACTTTGGCTTTGCTTGCACACCAGGACCATATGTCACTTGAGATAACCAACAGAACACAGGGCTTTTCAACTAATCTGTCACACTTGCTTCCTGCACTTTATATTAATTACAGGAACCCTTCAGCTACTTACTTCTCTCCCAAACTCCTTCTCCATTAAAAGCAAGTAAATAGCAAAGCAAAACAAATCTGGAGCATGGGGGAAAGAGCTATTGTTTCAACACAAGAAGTAGGGCCAAAAAAAAGGGAAAACCGAAACAATTTTTTCTCTCCCAGACAAGCATTCGGGAGTTCCTTTCAAGAATTATCTGCCTCATTTCTATTCTTCTTCTCAGACACCAGACCACAGAAATACTGTTTTCATCAGCAGACTGTTGAGAAACAGCTGCAGAAATGGGGAAGCTGGTGTAAATTTATGGGTGTATGCATGTGCGTGTGTATCTATAAAAAAAACCTGACAAAACCCCCAAAATGTCTTAAAGAGCTCAGACATTTCTTTTTCTTCTTAAGGCATGTATTAGGGCATCTCAATAGAAGTTTGTCTCCCAGCTCTGAACTCTGCTACTGCAGGAACTTGATGAGCAAGTAACAGATGACAAAATGCACCTATAAACCTCCAGGTGTCTTTGGTGATTTGTTTCCCAGCACTGTATATCATGATAAAGAGCTGCCAGGTGCAAACACTGGTACAATTATTTATCAAACAGTAGAGTAGCTAATGAAACATAAAGACATGGAAGACAGAAGAGAGACAATTTATAGAAAAGAAACTGCATGAATAAAGAAACAATTCCAACCCCAAACCATGAAAATTCTTCCAAATTTGTAGACTGCAGATACCAAAATTGCTGTCGAGCCAGACCGACAATTCTGCCCAACCTCAAAGAGCTGCTGCTGATCCATGTACCTCATTGGGACTGACAAGCAGAGCCCCTTATAAATTATGATGCTTTATTTGAAGTCAAAGCATTTATTTGCTTTTGCGCCAGCTTTGGATGCTTTTAATCTCTAGCTTCCAGGCCCAAGAGAGAACACACTCCTGTAGCTCTGCTGGCAGCCAGCTGTGGGCCTCAGTAAATCATAAAGCCTCCTAACAAGTCATTCTTTACAAAGGCCAACTGCAGTTAGTAGACATGATAACTTCTCTATTATTCCACTCACTAGAATTTAAAATAGCAATTTAAAGCAGTGGCTGAAAACATGTAAATCTACTGAACAGCATTTTACATCTCTCTCTCTCTCTCCCTCTTTGCATTAAGCTTCACTGATTTCATGAAGACTTCATTGTCTTCAGCCTGGGAAAAGGGTTAGTAAACACCTAAGACAGACACATCCAAGACAAAGGAGAGGAAAATAAAAACATCTAGGATTTCTTCTGCAGAACACCCTCAGGTTTTCTAGCAACAGCTAACAGGAGACAAAAAACTCTTCCTTCTTTTGTGGGACTCACCAGGACACATCCTTTATATTTGGGGATATTAATTCTATTTAAGATCTTAATACAGTAATATGCCACCAAAAAACCCCATGGCAAAGAACAGAAAGATGAAAGTGGTGTATAGTCAAGTACCAGGTGTACACAGGAATCCTATGAAAACTCCAAGTGTGAATGATGAATTCTCTCTCTTCTAACTCTTTCCCACTCATGCATCAAAAAGGAATCAGTTTAGTGTAGCCAGGCCCAGCAATCCCATTTTTTCTCTGTCTAAAAAAAGCAGATCAAGAACCTTAGAAATCTGGGCCTCTTCTTCTTACATAATTTTAGGATTTCGTGTATCCTAATTTTAAGGTTTTTTGTTACTATAGCTAACAGATTATAAACCAAACTGTGCTTGAAACTTCACCTTCTAGATTTGAAAACCACGAAACAAATATTATACATTGCCAAAGCTATACGCTACATAATTTTTGCAATTCTTACACCACATACTAGTTATTTTCTTTGAAAAATAGTAGGCAGTGCTATCCTTCCCATTATAAAATTCTCGCAGTTTTGTGGTAGAAAGATGCCCCTAGCAGTCAAAAGTGTTTCAGTTACCCACTTAAGATACCAGTTCAGTTTTGTAAACAAGCCTAATGAACTGTGACTAATAGTGTTCTCCTTGAGCAGAAGTAAGGTAAAAGGGCTTTTGTTAGCATCTACTGAAGTGAAGTAGTCATTTTGCTGGGACAGAACAAAAGTGAGCTACTTGTCAGCTAACCTACTTCAATGGTGTCAAAATTCTGCAGAGAAGTTCACTATGATTTTCTTTCCTATGTTTTAAATTATCTTCCAAGTGGGTAAACTAGTAAAACACCCAGTTAACCAGGTGGCTTACTCCAGGTGCTCAACAACACTGATGCAATGCAAAGGCGAACTACCAGCAAAATGAGGACCCACTAGAGATGAGAATACTTTCTGTGAGACTTTCCTTCTCTTGCCAGCAACCGGTTGGACAATTTTCCTGTAAGTACCCTTTGTGAATGCTGTCCCAATTTCTCCACTTATTAATAGCAGCCTGTCTAGTTTACCCAGGCCTGGTCTACGATCTGTGCCTCTACTACAGCTTCTTTTGGCTTTTTATGCACTGGACCTGATCAACCTTTGACCCCGATAGGTTTAGAAACAAAACTATTTAGACACTGAAGACAGCTCAGTGTTGCATAAAATGTAGGCAAGAACTGAGGATGCTAGGAAACCTAATATAATCAGCTAAAAAATCTCTATGTTTCTTTTGGCAGTGTAACATCCCTAAAAGGATTATCATAGGCATGCTCTCCCTCATCAAAAGTACAACCAGCATAATGACAGAAACACATATTTCTATACTGGGAGACTGTTTTCCCATGTCACTAAGGGGAAAGAAAAAAAAAAAAAAAGGACTGGACTATCAGACATTACTTAATTATTGCTTTGGTCAGACAAACAGTTTCACGATAAAACTTGCTTTACTCCAGAATCTACACACGAATTTCTGTATAAATTACTGAGTGCACTCTGGCCTCATCTGAAATGTTGGCCCCTGAGGCTGATAAGCTCTGACCCCAGGTGACACATCCAGCCCTCTCACAAGAGGCAGGAACATTATTGCTTTGCACTGAGGACTGCAGCCCAAGAGCCAATCAATCAAGCTCCCTGACAGCTTTTACAGCCTCCTCACATTAGGCCTAAGTCAAACTCCAGGGCTCCTATTGTTCACATTATTCTTTTCTTCCTCTGCTCTGATGAAGTTAGAGCAAGTCCAAGGCTTCAATGAGAAATAAAGGCTATTATGAGCAGCTCAGATTTTATTGACTCTGAGCTGTACAACAATGGCCCCAAAGCCTTTTCCTTGAAAGCAACACATTCCTAATTGCTAATAATCATAGGTAACAAAGATCAGTCCTCAGACTCAGACTTATGTGAAAGAGAGGTTTAACACTGAAACAGACAGAATTGTTATCTTTACATAATAAGAAAGATTTTGGAAGATAATTTTATTCATATCAAGAAGGATAAGCTTTCAGTCACACAGAACTGTTATACATATGTTGCCATGTACCGTAATATAGCTTGTGTATTAGAAAACCAGTGACCATGACCGATTTAATTAAAAATATCCCTAGTGGAGTTGTGCCATGCTAACTGTGGACAAATGGGTATATTCTAATTTAGTCACCCTATAGTATTTCAAGATCAATATCACATTGGGCTCAAAATGGAAAAACACTTTCAGAACTAATCATGATGTCATTATTTTTTCCTAGTGCTGTTCTGAGGTCTGAAGATCACTAAAGTGGGACTTCTGCATGTGTGACATGGAAGAACACTGACTTGTCTTATAAAACATTTGCCCTTCATTATTACTATTAATTTGAAACAACTATGTATGATTTCAGCTGCATGCATAAATCTTATACCACCAACAGGTGCTGACGCCACATACACAAAAACCTTTTTTGTGTAAGAATTTCAACAATTGTGTAACATCACTAGATTTTGCAGTTAGCCAAGTTTTCCTTGTCTTTTTGGGCTTTTTGTGGGGGGATTTTTGGGGTTTTTTGGGGGGTGGTGGTGGGTATTTTTAAATTAATTTGGCTGTAGCCTTAGATGATTCTGCCATTGTAACTTCAGCTTTTAGGAAAGGATCATCTCATTTTAAATTACAGACAAGAAATTGCCACAAGTGAAGACTTACTTACTTTGTTAAACCTGAATAGCAGTAGTAAGGCAGTGAGACGTATTTTCAACTAAACTGTTTCATCCACATATTTTTAGTGCTCCGACTTCACAAGTGCACTGAACTGGTATAAAACCCAGTGAGCTTTCTGGGAAGGTGCTGGCTGAAAGAACAGCAGTTTCCTTCTGCTAAATCCTCTGACACAGCAGCTTGCCTTTTCAGCTGTCATTCAGTCCAATGTGGCTTTTCATACAAAACCAGAGGAGATCAAGTGCAGACTAAAAGCTTGTTTCAAATGTACTTCCCTTCCTCCTGGCTTTCAACTGAAAGCATATTTACGCCCTGAAGAATGAGAAGAACTCATAATTCATAGTCCATCAAATAGCTTGCTTTCAGATTGTGGTGAAGATGAAGTTTCACAGTTATTTTGGTGGACATCTGAATAAACAGAGCAGTAAGCACTGGTGGGGCATGAATAGCATAATCAAAAGTAAAAATACAGCGGGCCTTTCAGTTTATTTATGTAGACACTGTAGATCAAACAGTCACAGTATTAGTAACTCAAGTTTTTATCTTTATAAATGTTCTTTTATTTCCTTTATTTTAACTAGTACCAACATTAAATTTCTTGTCCCTACAGGGACATAAAACATTACTGAAAAAAACCAAGTCAAGCAGTCAAGCAGTGTGAAAAGGTAAGCAGTGCAGCACCTGGGACTGTACAGGACTTGTAGTGTGCAAGGATTCCTGTTTACAGTGCTGTCAATTAGCGCTCACTCCCAGGCACTGTGTTCAGCTTGAGCATTTTTTTTAAGGGAAATAAATGTAATGCTATTCTTGTCAACTTACAAAGCTGACAAGTAATGCTGCTATATTTAACCTAAATGCTGTTTTTCATGGGTACTCTGAATGATATCTAATTTAGAAAAATGACAGTGATTTTGCTGAGCTTTCCAAAATCAACACCCATTTTAGCTGAACAAAACAAAAGGCTGCTGAAGCACATTTATCTCCCTGATGATGTATATTCACTAAGTACAGCCCATAACCTGCCTACTCAGAGCAGCTTTAGACAGCTAGCCTCACCCACAGACCCTTACCATTTAATGAACAATCATAGCCAACAAATCTTTTACCAACAGCCTGATGGCTGTTGTTCCTTCGTACTCTGGGCCCAAAAGAGAAATTCGTCATAGCTTAAGTGAATTTTACAGATGTAATAGGTAAATGCAATAAAGAAAACAGGGCTTTTATAAAACAAAAATCGACAGAGCAGAAAGCTGTTCTTCAAGCCTGTGCGCAGGCGCATGGGGCTTCTGCTGAAGTAAAATAGACAATGAAGGTTAGGAAGCATGAAATGACAGCCTTCTTTGCTTTTCAGGGAACGTAAATTTTATTCACAGAACGTAAATCTCAAAGTCATGGTTTTCAATCTGCATGCATGAACACACAAGATTGATTTCAAGGAGATTTGGAAGTATTTAACTCATTGCTCAGAGATGCAAATCCCATCTTGTACAATCATTATTATAAAAATAAGAGAAAAAAAGATGGGTGACGTTTCAAGGGCTCTGCCTATACGTTTTCATTTTTCAGATAGTCACAGATCATTAAGCTTCCATTTCAAATATGGACATGTCTGTATTGAAGCACCCAAATAAAGCTGTGTAAGTCCTGCCTGTATTAGGGCAGTTTAAAACTCTTAATGAATAATACAGCTTAAATGATAGACAATCCTGAATATGTTTGTCACAACATAAGATGCCCATGACTAAACAGTCCTCCCTAAATGAGCAGGAAAACATAGTTCAAATGCTTCAATAAACATGGCAGCAGACCTATTGTGGATGCAGTGCAGAAAAATTTTTGGAAACGCAGATAAATATTTTTTGACTTTGGCACATCTGTTCCAGCTGAGTGGTATTCTTATAATTCAGTACCTCTTTCATGATTCTTCACTGCTTATCATAAAACAAATCAGGTAGAAAAAACTGTTGTTGTTAAATTAAAAATACCAAACCACAGATTCTTAAGCATGGTGCCTCAAGTTAATACATTATACCATTAAAAAATTCTCTGAAATGCAGCCTTTTCTAACAGAAAACAGATCTATTTTCTAACACAGATGAGTTTCCCCTGTGTCAATAAACACAAACTGATTCTGTTTAAAACACAGAGGAAACTGGGTAATTTCTATTTCAATAAAATTTATGAAGCAATAAAAACTTTGTAGTACAAGCTGTGTGGTTTGTTTCACTTCCTTGTCACATGAATTAATGAGGAAAATCCTTCCCTTCATTCTGTTATACAGATTTGTGCTGGAGAGCACACTATACACTGACCAAAAGCCCCAAGGGCCTAATTCTGATTTCCACGCCTCACCTGCTACTTCTTCATAAATTTTGGCAAGAACACTTTCATTTCCCACCTTTGTGATGGCAGTGCTCGTAAACTCGATCACCACTACACTGCAAATTGTGCTTAATAATGCAGTATAACTCATGGGGGGGGAAGGAAAGAAAGATCATGTCTGAACTAGGGTCATACTAGTATTATCTTTCACTCTCTATTTATGATACTGAAAATATCAACAAATTGAATTTTTGCAACCCCAGCCTAGGAGCAAGAAGAAGGGGGAAATTAACTGAATGCCTCAAAATATATGTCTGTAACAGCAGGAGCAAAAAAGACTGAGAAAGACTTTATGTACAGCATTTAGTCAGATTAAGTACAACTCCTCACTCCATGTTTTATTGTCATTTATATTCTTTCCGGCCACACAAAGAAAGCTGCTTCTGACAGGTCACAAAAGCACGGCTTCTGGGAGTGTTTTGTTCTTTCTCTTCAAATCCTCTGATGCATTAGTTTTCTGATCTCTCTCCTAATATAAAACTACAGCTCACTCCTTACATGATCATCTTTGTCAGAATGACTTCCACTCAGACAGCAGCTAATCCACTACAGCTAATGGTTTCTGTCAGGATGGAAGTAAGGGAAATGATGCCATCATTTACTACATGGAATAATCTGCATATCTCAAATGGACCTCCCCTTTCACGAAATGCCAGTGTGATGTATCAAACTCTTATAAAATCTACCTCCCTCAGTCCTAACCTGTGAATATGGTTTCATAAATACATTTAGCCAATGCATTTTTCCTTATACTCCTAGAGTTGGTGGGGGTTCCCTGGGGTGGATATTCAATCTCCTACTGGCTGGGAGACACCTCCACGGTAAGACTGCTCATCTGCTCTTGGCTCTCCACACTATTTATAAAGTTAGACTCTTTCAACTCACCTACCTGCCTTATGAAGAGGAGTCTTGTATTTCAGGGGACAGGTTGCCTGAAGAGATGGGTAATCACCCAACATTACAAGTTTAACAGGGGAAAGTGCCAGATTCTGCATCTGGGACAGGACAACCCTGGATGTACAGACAAACTGGGGAGAGACAGAGGCTGGACAGAGGGAATGAGTACAAGAAGAACTCTGCATCTGGGTGTCCTGGTTGATGGCAAGTTGAAAAAAAGCCCCCAGTGCCCTGGCAGCCAGGAGGGCCAAGAGTGTCCTGGGGAGCATCAGGGACAGCATCACAGCCGGGCAAGAGAGGGGATTGTCCTGCTCTGCTCTGAGCTGGGGCAGCCTCAGCTCCAGTGCTGGGGGCAGGTCTGGGTGCCACAACACAAAAAAGACATTGGGCCGTTAGAGAGTGTCCAAAGGAGGGCCATGAGGATGGTGAAGGGTTTGGAGGGGAAGCCGTGTGAGGAGTGGCTGAGGGCACTTGGTCTGTTCAGCCTGGAGAAGGGGCACCTGAGGGGAGACCTCACTGCAGTTACAGCTTCCTTGGGAGGGGAAGAGGAGGGGCAGGCACTGATCCCTGCTCTGTGATGACCAGTTATAGAACATGAGGGAGTGGCCTGAAGTTGTATCAGGGGAGGTTTAGGTTCACTATTAGAAAAGAGTTTTTCACCCAGAATGTGGATGGGCACTGAACAGGCTCCCCAGGGAAGTGGTCACAGCACCAGCCTGACAGAGCTGAAGAAATATCTGGACAATGCTTTTGGGCACATGGTATGACTCTTGGGGTGTCCTGCATAAGGCCAAGAGTTGGACTGGATGACCCTTGTGGGTCCCTTCCAACTCAGCATATTCTATGGTTTTATGAAAATTACCATCTGAAACCACAAAAGTAATAATCAAAAAGTGGTACCATATGTGCTTTTTGTTCTCTTATGCTTCCTGTGCAATATTCACCAGCAGATTAAGGCCACTTAAAAGGAAGGATAAATTAGAATCTCTCAGATTCAGGGCATTTCATCAGGTAAAAAAAGCAGCACTGACAAAGGAAGGGTGGTAATAGGGGAAGAAAAGTCAGACCTCCATATGTCTCCACCCATGGTCTCCTGTTGATGAACCTCATCTCTGAGCAGAAGACAACCAAATGCAGTAACAACAGATGCCACAAGAAGAAGTTTGTAACACTTCAGGAAGGTGTGAAAGGAATGACAGTTGGCTGCCTTTTTCAAATCTCTGGCAGAAGCCTCTCTCCTCACCCAGAAGGCAGCCAAGGCTGTGGAATCTTTTCCTCACAGTTTTACTGTGTTCAGAGGTGCTCTCAATGATCTTTGAGTATTTTATTCAAATAATTGCTTAGATTACAGAGGCTGCATTTCTTCTCATAGACTTTCCCCTGTGACAGAGAAGAGTACTAGAGATCAAGGGAAGGCCACACATTTGTTTCAACTGTTCAAGGACACAAGAATATAGAGGTCTTTTTGCCTCTTTTGGGAACTGAACAAAATTAGGACTGGTGTCCACTGGTAAGGGGATCTTTCCTCCTGGAAGACCTTCCCAGTTCTGGTTGAAAATCTTCTATAAAGGTCATTTTATGAAAGAAAATTGCCATTATCTATGAAAAGTCTATGGAAGGAAGAAACTTGCCTTTGAAACAAGGAACACCAGTAAAGATTTGAAGACTGCAGATTTAATAACAAGAACTGATGCATTCTTGTTAACAGAGAGCTGAAACTACAAAAAATGGCTACCAGACTACTCAAAAAAAGAAAAAAAAAGGGAAGCGAACTAGGATTTTAATGTGTTCATGGAATACGTTTACAGAGGGTTTGTCTTTTCCCCTGCACCATACTAGAGACAGCCCAAATCCAGTTAGCATCTTACTTTATTTCATTTTGCATAGGCCTATACACAATCAGAAACATTTGCTTTTTGGTAGAAAGCCTTTTGGGGATAGACAGATAAACAGACTGCTTGGTGAACTGAATCAGATTCCAAGGAGAAGGCTGGAGGACACACAAGACCTACACCAAAAGAAATCCACATCAAGTTTTTGTGATCTCTTTCCAGCTGAGAGGTTTGGTAGACTAGCTGCTACCTTTACCCTTCGTTTCAATGTTTCGGAAACAGCAGGATTCTGTTGAAAAACCTCTAGGGCAAAGATCCGCTGTTGCCCAACAGATGCATTCTAACTTTCCTGTAAGATTTGCAATTTTACCTTCTATCCTCTGAGAAGACCCTTTTTTCCCTTGATAAAACTGCAGAGTGACTAAGAACTATTCTTAAGAACACCAAAATCTGCATTTGTTCCATCAGAAATGCAAACTTGACCAAAGAATTCATAAGGACAATACCTATGTTGTTTACACTGACAAGATCCTGAAGATATAAACACGCTCATGAAACCATCTGCATTGGCTAAGTATGAATTTAACAACTATTCCCTTCNCTGGTAAACTTGAAAAGCTGGCAACTGGAAGTAAAACATCCTTAAACCAAAAGACTGCAAAGTGATCACTTCAGTTGCTAGACTAAGGTAGTTCAGAAATAATTCCATGTAAAGCTACATCCACTGATATTTCAAGTCCTTTTAAATTTCACAAGGCAACAGCCAGTGTTTTAGAAAAACTAAGACCTATTTTTTCTCTGTTATGTCTTTCTTTAGGGGGGTAATATACCCACTCCCACTATATTTGGGAATTGCTGAAAATGAGCCCATAGACCTCCAACGACAGGAGGCTGTACTCTACAGAAGGCTGTCAGAAACATTCAGAGAGTAGAAAGATAATTTATTCTCTCCAATATTTAACCATCACAGGACAGTCAAGGAATAACACTTCTAACAATATTTAAGCCAATTTTGGTCTTTGTTTTTGAAAGCAAAGGCATTTCATAAAGAACCTTCCAAATTTATTTGGATTTCAGAGATTCACCGTGATAGTCAATGCAGACATAAAGGATGAAATTAGAAACAGATTCTAAACAGCTTTAAACTTACTTTTCTGACTCTACATTTCACCTGTCTTGCCTAGAGAATGTAGCAGGCACAATCAAAAGTTATGTGGTTATTGGATAAAAATGTTTGTCTTAAACGTCTTCCCAATGGGAGATTAGTAAACTATCTGCCTACACGATTAGAAAAGTATGGTGCTTTCTCTTGATGCTTGTGAGATAACATCCTCTTTCTTTTAGAGAGAGAAAGAAATCTAATGCATTTGTAAGCTAATTGCTCACTGCCAAGGAGATTTGTGGTTAGATAAAGAAATGGATAATGACTGCTCTTTGACAAAACTATATGGCTGACCAACTGAGAAATTCATATGAGATAGTTACTTCATAAAACTTCAGGAGTGCAAGGGAAGACTGTGAAAGAACCCAAATGAAGGATGAATCAAGAGAACACCAGTGATAAAGCTCACTACTGCTCTTTCTCTCAGGGAAATCAAGTACAGGGAAAACAACTCAAAACTAGGAAAACCTTAAATGCTATTACAGTTGGATGGTATGAAGAATGAGAACAGTGGGAAGACTAAGAGTGAAACTGTCTCTTGAAGGCTGTCTTATGGATGGCATAAATAAAATAGCCATATCTTTGGGACCTTGAAGAGTCGTTTTTTTAGTTCTCTCCAAGCAAAACTCAGCATACAACCAATACCACTTGAAGAAACAAACAAAAATGCTAATGAAGACTTACTGCTAGAAAAATATTCCATTGAAAATAGTTTGATAAACTGAAGAAGAGCAGTACATCCTCATTACTCTCCAAACTGAACCCAATAGTTGTCCTCACAGAAGGAAGATTAGTGTTATTTACATGCCTCCCTCAGACTTGATGGCATTCTTGGATCTCAATATGCTGTACTATGTTTGCAACACTTCCTTCCCTCATTCCTCATAAGACAGCTTTAAAAGATTATGTTGCACAAACGCAAAGGTTACTGGAGGAGCATTCTTCAAAATGTTTCCTGTCTTTTCTACTATGATCACAAGGAATAGACCAACCTGTCATAAACGAGGTCTCATCTGACTTAATATCCTCTCCAAACCAACTAAAATAACTCGCAAAACAACTAAACCCAAAAAAAACCAATAAAAAAACCCTGACATGAAAAAGCCTAAAAATTCCTATGCCAATAAATACCTTTTCTAACCTATGCTGTCTAGCCTTTTCTGGTCAAGATTTGAGTTTGAATAGAGCTGAAGGCAAAATGAAACTTATTAAATCCTGTGATTAGGAACATAATGATATTTACTAGTCTATTTCCACCAAACCATAAATGCACTGTGGCTGACCCAGGCATTCTGTCATAAACACTTTATACTACAGCAGCAGCTAAGTATTACATATTTTCCAAAAAAGTATTTCAAGGAATGTGTGTGGAGGGTAGGGGTGTTTTTAAGGACCAACTAGGAAAGACTGTTTTGCATTGCTTATAATAGAAACCTCTTGTGAGGTCTTCTAAAACAATAATTCAGCAAAAAGTGAATGTGAAGGCACTGAGTCAGCCCCTATAAGCCTTTTTTTTTCCTTTTTTCTTTTTTTCAGAAAAAGGCAGCTTTCAATGAATCCATTTTAAATGTTTCTCATTCCCCTTCCCCAGTTATTCTTATATAAAAACTCTCCCTCCCAACCCTTTCTCTTTGGAAATTTGGTAACCATAGTTTCTGTGTCCTGCTGAGACTTGCTATGTAGAGCTGTATTTTACCTGCTATTTAGCTGCTGATAGCAGTGTTTCTGTTGCAATTTATGAGAAATGTCAGTTGAAGGCAGAAAGTATTGTACACACTATATTTTCCCAGCTGGGTATCTCCGTGAACAGAAAGCAAAAACATGAATACACATGCACCATACATTTGGGGGAGGGTAGGAAGGAGACTGCAGGGGAAAAAAGCCTGCAGGTTAGATGTGATGTTGGGTGGTCTAAAGAAAATGAGCTTGTGAATGGGAAGGTACATCTAATATTATTAGAAAACAGCAGAGGTTTTTAACGCAGTCCTTGGTGCTATGCCACCAATACAAAGACCCCACTGCTGACTCTGCAGATGCCTCTTTCCTTTACACATGGAAGTTGTACTGTTGCATTTTGAAAACTGTCCCATTCACCTATCTGTTTCTCTGACTCAGGTCTGCAGGTTCTTGTGTAATGTTTAGCACAAGGACATTTTAATCCTGAATACAGTTTAACAGTATTTATACCTGAGGGTGTTTTGGGGTCTCCCCAGAGAAAAATGAAAACCAAGTCATCAAGCACAGGATATACAGTTGTGTCTCATCATGTTCTTCAGTAGTACTTTACTTATTATGATGGTAGTGATATCATATAGCAATACGTCTTCTTGGGAAAGTGTCCTTCCTGGATAATAATGATAGCAATTTTCATGCTGCTTCATCACACTGACAGCTGAAGGTGGTAAGACTTCACAAGAGAGGAACTGAAGTCCAGTTCAGCTTAGAATAGGAATTAAAGCAAAGTTGGCTCTGTCTCCCAAAGACATGATGTGAAATAACTTTTTCCTCACCAGAAAGTATTGAAGATTACAGTAGAATGTATACACCAAAGCTTGCTAGTCTTCAAGCACTGCCTCTATGAAGATCAGCATTTCATGGCCATGACATTTTCTTGAGAGCGTACGATATTTAAACCAAAAGTTTGCAGGCAAACAGTTTAACAAAGCCCATAATTTATGTATACTTCAATGGTCCACAGTGTACATAAATACGAATCTGTCAGTAAGGAGCTACTCTATACACAAAAGTCACCAGCAAAGAAGGGACAAATTATTAGAGCAGCAAAATCATTCATTATGGAGCACATGTTGCTCAAATAGTCTATGTGACTTCCTAAACTTTTGTCACTAGTAACTAGCTTCCAAATTTGCAATTAATCTTTGTCATTGCCCAAATCACCTCCTCCATTAGAAGCACAGAACTGAAAATAATGAAAATCCCAAGTCTACTGAAGTGAAAATGCTCACAGTTGAACCAAGGATAGATCCAATTACCATTTAAATAACAACATGAACCCTTTCAAGGAAAGGCCTTTTGATCTTGAAGATCCAAATGCTGAGTGAGCATTTGGAACTGAGTAAGAAACTCAGTTCTTTAAATTTCCAGGGAAAAAGTTACAAAAAAAAAAGGACTATGACCCAGGCTGTCAGTCACATGCTTAAATTTCTAGCATTTTTTACTGTTAAATGTAGCCCTCTTGGTGAGTAATTAGTGGCTATGTCATCATCAATACCACCATTAAACAAAGCTTTAGTAACTTTTGATGGCAGGTTGTTTTGGTGTGGAGACGCAGAGAGTAGCATGAAGTGGTGGGAGATAGACCAAAGGTTGTGTTTTTGGGTTGTATTTTTCTTCTTTCTCCTTGGAACTTTAAATTTAGGATTTCCAAGTTTTGATCAATTCACACTTGGTTATTACTACAGATTTTGAAAATATGAATGTCTTGTTAATTTCAAATACAAAATAGTGCAAGGTCAAATGGTATTAAAAATCTCATTTGGTCACAATTACAAGCCCTGTGCCTTTTGAATGGCAAAGAAAAACAATAAAATTGTACTGAACTGCAGTTCAAATTTCTGCCATTTTTTAATTCTTTCTCTTGAGAGCTGTGAATGAACGATGCTTTGAAAAGTGCTTTAGCCTTTGACAGTCTATGGAGCTTGCTGATGTCACATTTCCTAATTGACACAACACAGGGTCTGCATGGCACACTGCTACAACATTTGTTTTACAAGTGCACGTTTCACAGGAAGCCAGTGATTAATTTCCCAAAGACTTACAGGCATACAATTCCAAAAAGGGAAAAATAAAACTGTTACATATCCATACAAATCAAAATTTACAGAATCGTGGCAGCCAGCCAGCAGAACTACTCCAGGTCTGCTTCCCCATCTGTTTGGCCTGTTAGCTGAAAGAAAATAAAATCAAATTGCTTCTTCTGTACTAATTCTCAGAACTCCTAAAAAAACCCAACTTCCATGACACAATTCTAATAACTCAGAACGCCTTACAACAATCAGTAAAGCCTTGTTAGCACTGTGCAATGTAGACACAATAGCTCAGAAAGGGGTACTGAGACAAGAAGAGTTTCCTCCTCCCCAGCATTGAAAAGGTGCTGTGCCAAGCCACTACTGCTGATCACAAAAGTGACCTCTTGACCCTTCCAGCAAACTGTGCCCTCCAGCAGACCAAATCTTGGTGTAGTGAATGTTACACCCCCCGGTACATCAGCTCCTGCCCTCTGCTTGAGGCTATGGACCCTGAAACAGGGAAGGTAGAAATAAATGTGTGTGAGATCCTTGGTCACCTGCGATCCCAGCACTAATGTAAACGAAGCTAGCACTGGCTTTACGCAGGTCTGTGAACTTGCTGGCGCTGGGAACGCGCACAGTCCCCGCTGCTAAACGGGAGGCAGCTTACACAGATCAACTGGCTGAGCAGCTGAGGTCAACAGCGCCTTCAGCTATTTGTCTGCTGGAGCCCTGACAAGTGATTTTCATTTTATTGCACTGTACCATGTCAAAATCATTACTTTTTCCTTTTAATCTTTAAT
This sequence comes from Rhabdornis inornatus, assembly GCA_013397075.1. Classification (NCBI taxonomy): domain Eukaryota; kingdom Metazoa; phylum Chordata; class Aves; order Passeriformes; family Rhabdornithidae; genus Rhabdornis; species Rhabdornis inornatus. The sequence goes on from VWZS01009478.1 coordinate 362,696, forward strand.
TTATAAATTAAAAACCCGTCATAAAAACTTGCACGGCTTTTTTCCGTCTACCACTGGAATGGTATACAGTAATTAATATACTACAGGTTTCTACTTCACAGATTAAAAAATAATTTGACTAGGAGCACTTTCAACAGCTGCCCATAAATCAGCCCACTCTCAAGAGTTCAACTCAAGAGTTATTGTGTCTATTGTGCATCTAAAGGTTCAAAGACAGATTATTCATGCATTCATTCGTAGCAAAGAATGTATCCCAGCAATGAAATTTACCCTTCAAAGCTGACCCTAGATTAACCACTGGATTGACTAAATAATTTAATTGCTCAATGATGTGCTATATCCCTTTACTGGTAATTGTCGTTTTGGTGAATTGAGCTAGTTTTAAACCAGTGGTAAATTAATGGCACATATGCCAAAAGTGTAAGCAGCTGCTGCCCACCAACAATGCCAAACTGAATAATAAGAATGCAAACAAATCTCCTGGTACACAGTTAGCTTTTTTTGCAGTACTTAAAAATTGTAGTGTTACAAAATTACTTCTGTGAAAGAAAGAGGCAGAAAATAGATGAAAGCAAAGCTGTTATTTACAGAGAGTGCCTAAGAGCGGAGTAATGTTGCCAGTGCAAGAACATTAGCTCTGTCACCTCCTTTTCATACTCCACAATTTATTTTCCATTCTGCTTAAAAGTGTTTCTGCCACTAGATGCAATGATGAAAAGAACAGCCAGTATTCTCCTCTCATACTACAAAGTCAAGAGTGCCGGAATAACTTCTCCTCACCTGTTAGCGTAAGCTATCTGTTGCAGCTAATTCAGTCAACATTCCAGCCCTCTCCTAGCCACATTAAACCAATGCATCTAGACTGAAGATTAAGGGGAGAGGAGACAATTACATTGTGTGTTACTGCCAGAGACGGAAAGACTCTAAATCTCCTTGAAGCTGAAAACAAATTAGCAGCTTTGCCCACATCAAGCTGTCTGTCCAAATGGAGGTTTCTTTTCACAACAGCATTACTAACTGTGCTTCTCAAAGATAACACTTTGGGATACAAAAACATTTTCTCTGAGTTATTTTCTGTCACTTGCTTGTCTAGACCAACGGAATCATTTGTAACGCAATCACCACCTACTGCCTTGAAGCAAAACCAAGTACAGATTTACTCCTGCCCCTCAAGAATACCTCTTCCCCCTCATTTATACTAATTTCATGTACCACTTGTGTGAGCAGAGACAAAGTAAAAAGAAATGGCATTAGCCTATCCATTCATATTTCATATGAAAATGCATCAGTTAATAAATCTGGACCTCTGTGCTGCCTTTAATCTTTATCTGAGGGAGAAACTGACTGCCAGTTCCTGCAGAAGAACCTTCAGTGAGTATCATGAAATAAATTACTAAAACGTTATACAACTCCACCCCCACTGCCAGCAGGAAGGTGTTTGCAGGGGAGGTTCAGTCATTCACAACCATCCCAAGTCAGCACCAACAGCCTCCTTGATCAGCAAGGGGCAGCACCTTGGCACAACAGCGCTGCGGCTGAGGACCACAGAAGTTTAGCTGCTGGAATAAGGAAAGCTGACAGAAACCTCTCTGTCCAGCTTTTGGGATATAACCCCCCCCCGGAAAAAAAAAAAAAAAGAAAAAAAAATCGAGGAGACTGCTCTCAAACAGGATGTGTTCACTGGCCAGAGAAAGTGTGCACCTCTCAAGTGTGTGGAGATCTCTCCAGCAACACTTCCACCACCAACACTGCTGCCACCCTTCCCCCTACCCCTGAAGTGTGTTTGGACATTTTCCCAGACAAATCTGTTTTTAACCAACCTTGACTATGCAGATTAATGAAAAATAAACTTCTATGTAATTATGTTTCAGACCCCAGATCTTTCACTCCCATCTTAAGTAGTCCATACCCTGAAAGAAATGAGGCACAGATGGGCTTTGCAAAAAACTGATGAAGTTGAAAAAGCTCAGAAATGGGATACTGTCAAAGGACTACATTTTTTCCACTTAAGAGTCACATGTGCTTAAAAATGCTGAATTTTAAATTTTTATAAGACTATCAAGGAAATTTTTTTCTTTCACACAGTAACAGAAAAATGAAAGACTTTTTCAAATGTGGGCAACTATGTGGAGATGCCATTCTCTCTTCAGCATTCAGCAAAATTAATCTGATCTTCATTAAAGTAATAAACAGTAGCACCTGTTGGCCTTCTGGTTGTATCACGTCTAAATGAAGGTGTCTGGCTGGAATTGCTGGAACCCAGGAGCCGTTTTTTTTCTTTAAACTTTTTTTTAATTGCTCAGTCTTGTAACCAGTGATTCGTCCTAATCTGAAGCTACATGAGATCTACCAACACCTAATTCTTCTGGATGAAACTGGCCTGGATGCAGACAAACTTGTAGTGCCTTCACTGTCAAAGGTGAGAGCGACATTTGAACAAAATCTCTCAAGAAGCAGTATAAATTTATTGCAAAACTTTCTCCACAGAACTTACACTCTTACCTTGTAAAAGAAAATTGTAGAGAATAACCTACAAAGTTAGCTCCATTTTAAAATCTGTAACACACTGGAAATCATACTCTGCTAAAAACTGCCATCAGTGTCTCTCTTCCCTAAGGAAAACAGCTCCTTTAGTGAAACCTGAGACTCATCTTACTGTTTCTAAATCCCAGCTAGAGCAGGTCACAGAGCCTCAGGGCTTTCCAAGATCCACAAAAGCCAGCTCAATATGAATGCAAGGTTAAGAAGTACAGGTTTGGTCACTACAGGGGAAAGTAAACAGGCAGTAAAACACAATTACTTGCTTCAACCTACTTAAATGAGGAAGTTTTAAGTGATGGGGGAAAAAAAAACCCACCTCTAGATTAATTGAAAATACATTTGGAACTACTCTCACTTGAAACTTGGATTTTACACAACACTTACCCTCATTGTTAGGGACCGGGTACAGAATTGCCATCTCCTGACAACTAATGCCCAGTTCCATTTTATTAATGGGGATCCTTTTACTATTAGCTAAATTACTACCAAAATAGCAAATAGCCTGATCTGCCTCTAACACTCAAACAGAAACAACAACAAAACTCAAACAAAACAAATTCCCTTAAATATATGAAGTACTGACCCAAATGAAGGTCTAGTGAATATACTTAACTGATATCTTAAAACAGGGGGAAAATAAAAAAAAGAGAGAAAGAAGGCATTTAAGACTTTTCTTAAATATTCTTCTTTATTCTGACTAAATCGTTAACAAGGATGGTAAAAAATCTGCCCTTAAAAATTAATTCTACAGCCTTTTATTTCCATGGTTATATCCACTTTAAATTCTATGGAGCTTTAAATTTACAGCCAGTAAACACAAACCAGTTCTAATTTTGATGGATGTGTAAGGGTTTTGCTTTAGTTGATACTCCTTAAAAAAATAAAACCCAACAAAAGAAAATAACCAAACAACCAAACAACCAAACAAAAAAAAAAACCCACCAAAAAAAACCAAACCAAAAAAACCCCAAAAACCCAAAAAACCAGAAAAAAACCAGAAAACTCAAATTAAAGCAAAGTGCTCTAATACTAGCCTTTTGTTCTTCATCCCAGATGTTTCTAGGGGGTTTTATTACCCTAAATTTCATGGCACTTGGGGATATAAAATTGATGAACTTCAATTGTGCTTTCCATTGCAACACTAGCTTTTGTAAATCCAGACCTACTTTTTCAGATGAAATCAAAAAAGCTATTTCCCTTGAGCTTTTCTTTTTTATATATATTCTTTTTCTTGTTCCTCAACCTCTACATTTTCAACCTCCGTGTTTCCTGCCTGTTTTAGAACAAAAACATAAGCAGTAATCTTTTACTAACCCTGAAGCTCAAAGGGCTCTTCCCTTTTCAAAATTTTTAATTGAGTTTTTCCTTCTGCATTTTGGATTACTACTTGCCACCAAAAATTCCATATTAGCAGTGAGTTACTACTACATCAGAAGCAACTAGAAAGAATTACAAATATGCCTCAGGATATCAAAATTCTTTTTTTTATTTTCTTAAAAAATATGAAAAGCTGCTTGTTAGGCCAGCCGCTGATCTTGTACTGGAAAGTTAGTCCCAATGCCAAAAGCAGCTCATAATTTAGCCTCAAACAGTGAAGAAAAGGATTATTTTTAAAATTTATATTAATCCGTATCAGTAAAAACATACAGTCTTATCAACCGAGAGAACCTCTCATTCACCACTGCACAAGATTGGCACTAATTAGGAGTGTAGCAAAACTGGAATACAACAGCTTGACCTAACTATTTAAACTATGTACAAAATTAATAGTGACCAAGAGAACATCTTTAAGTAAGTGTATTAATCCCTGAAGCACACTAACTAAAGATGCCATTTCAGTTGTACTTTCATTCCCTACTCCAGTTGTATTTACTGAGTAAGGAAACACTTGGATGCACACACACTTCATTAGCAGTCATCTCTCCCCCTGCTATCGACAAATCCAAACATCACATGTTCCTGGTATTTGGTACTGGAACAGTCTCACTTGTAAGCAATCTGCTGCTACTCAGATTTTGCTTTTGAACAATAAATGCTCAAAACTGTTGCTCTTCTTGAAGCAACTCCTTCAGTGTTCATAACTTCACTGCTTGAGCAAGCTCAGTTTCACATTCAAATAGCTCCAAGCAAATGTTTCCAATCTCAATTATTCTCCTTCCTTCTTCTAGGCACCCTCCTGCCCCCATATGCTTGTTTGTAAAAGGGATAATTTTCTATGTACACACAAGCAGCACAGGGAGTCTTCCTTTGTAGGAGTCTGGCAATATGCAGAGTTTTATGTAAGCACTGTCTGGAATTTGTTAAGTTTTTTCAGTCTCTGCTTTGGGTTATACCAAGAGAATTACACCCAGATTCTCACTCAGTTGAAAAATGCAGCATTTGCCAGGTCCCTTTAGAGAAGCTGCCTGTGAGTACTCAGAGTAAGTGAGACAGTTCTGATGGTTTTGTTCAGTTATTGTGACTGTATTGTGGCTACACTTTGCTTAGCATTACATCAGTATAATAAGAGTGAACCAACAAGAGAAGCACTAGGCAGTAAAGCAGTCACACATTCCTCCATGCAACAGAGGCATACAGCCTCTCTAAACAAATCTGTTCGACTGACACTGGCTAGACCCTGTGGGGTGTTTATGTTCAAGGAGGAATGCCAAATACTTTCAACATCTAAATACCAAATTTAACATTTAACAGCACAAATTTCCTAAGTGCCTTTCTTCCAGTGTTGGTCTGCAGTCTTCAAAAATCTGAAGCAGTGGTATTGGGAAGAAATTAAAAGAGTGATGAGCTAGCTTAACTTCTCTGCTGCACTCAGAAAGCCTGGAAATTAACAGTGGTTCTGTTTCCACCTCATTTTTTTCCTTTTACAGATCTTCACTACTCTGTGGTGCTTTACATCACCTAGACAAACAGCTTCAAACTTATATTTATGTTTATATGAATGACTAATTAAAATCTTTGGGAAAAGGAGCTGTTTGCAACAGAATCAAAACTAAAACTCAAGAAAGAGTATCTCCCATCTCCCTTCCTCTGCCAGCAGGGACCAGCCATAAGGTATTTTAAATTTCTGCTTCACTGATGTTTATACTACATGATTTATGTACAGTTTACTGAGAACAAAGAGCCTGCAAAGGTTTGGTTATTGTGACCCAGCTGATTCAGGGCAACTCACTGAAGCTACATCACAACCATGTGCACCTGGTTCATAGAGTCAGTCCCAATGGTTTAAAACCAATTGAGGGGCATCTGTGGATACTCTAAAATTATTATTTTCTTCACTTATTCTAGATGAAAATGGTATAAAACAGGCTACAAGTAGTAGGCACTCCTTGGCTCTAACACTGGCCAGCACACTATGTTTCAAGGAAGTTCACAAGAAACAGTGAAGAAGCCAGTTAGAGGACAATGCCAATGAGACACAACAAACCTTGGTTTAACTACAGCTAAATCCGTCTTGTGGTATGAATCCTACAACTCCAAAGTCTATAAAAAAATCTCGTATTTAAGGCTTCCTTAAATCCACTGATTTACTGGGTCTGCCATCACATACAGTAGAAAGAGCAAAAAGTAAACACAACATGTAAAATATAAATACATGTAAAGGCTTATTCTTGACAGATGGCATTTTGATAGTGGATGATGTTTATACTGGGTCAGCAGATGACCCATGCAGCAGGAGGAAACGGCTGTATTTCAGGTGTTCTGTTACTGTTGCTAGCCAAAAACCCTACTTATTTCCACAAACCACTTCTCTGTAACACGGACATAACAAGGCCTGATTTCTGAGCAGTAGTTATCTTCATGCTTCTGTCATATAAACCCACAATTCTGAACTAAATATGGTGATTAACAATACCCAACCCCTGTACTCAGCAAGTCAATGGTTTACATCACACAGAAATATAAACGCACCCAGTCTAAAAGTGAACCTGCTTTCTACAACTGTATCAGTTGGTTTAATAAAGTATATTGCCTCTCCCAAGAAAACTTGCTTGAGCCCAAGACAACACTGTGATTTAACATGTTTCTATACATTTTTACGAATTGTTTTAATGTTCTTTGATAAAAATCTCTAATTTCTACATTTGTTTCCTTATATATTTGACATGGCTTTCACCATTTTAAGTTTCATTGTTTCATCATGCCTTTGTATTTGTCAAAGTAAGAAAATGTGGTTGTTAAACCACAAAAATTGCTAACAGCAATAACAGGCAAGCAGACTATTCATTCTTCTAATTCTGTTTCTGTTGACACATACACACCCTTATTTACATACACATGTACAAACACATATCTAACCAAAGACATTTAAAACAGATTGTTCTTTTAAAGTAGTCTTTGCAAAACTAAGACCACATAGTAAGGCAGAGAGCAATCTACACTAGCTCTATGCAACAGATAACCCTATACACAACAAATACCAGCATGCCTCTTTATCATCTAAGCCTTCTCCCTTCTACTAAATTTCTCTAAACATTCTGCAAAATTATGTCAGAACTGACACTATGATAAATTTGGAATACCCTAGAAATTACCCCATCAGGTTTCTGAGATCCAGCAGATTCCTGTTTCTTCCACATGGCAACCAGTCTCAAGTTATAAAGAGCGAGAAGCTAACCCTGATTAAAAAACACAACTCATTTCCCCATCATTTGTTACTGAGCACTTGATCTGCACAAAGAGGAAGAATGTCACCACATGTAGACAGCGTGTTCTGCACACCAAGGCAGCAAGGGCTGTCTCCTACACAGTTTTCAGGAAAAGAAGGCATCATCAGTACTACTGGTACCCACCTAAAGGCAGACTCTACTGCTAGATGCAGAACCAAAACCAGGACGTGACCCAGGGCAACTGCGTGTGAAAAGCTGAACAAAAACGCGAGCTCTAAGCAATTTTGAAAGTTGGTTGGTGGTTTCCCTTTTTTCTGGGTCACTTTTATTTCCTCCAGGCAGCAAGAAGAAATTATTGCTTGCTTACAAATTGTTTACCCAGAAGATAATCATACAGTTTAGCAAGTACCTGATTCAAGATAAACTTTTTTCTCATTATAGCAATAGAGACTTTCAGCAGCTGTTTCCCAGAACGTCAGAATAACCAACCAAACCAAAATACACACTCTAGTTAGCACTACCGAGCTGCTTTCTGTGAAGGATTTTTCCTGCAGATAGCTTCTGGTGTCAAATATCCACATCAGCTGCCAGTTTCAGGTTGACTTGCCCACATAATCATTTCTCTTTCCTTTCCCACACGCTAGGCTCAGATAGTACTTTCAGTGCTCTGTTTCACAGCCATTACCACCTTTTGGACATACCACCAAGTTATATCCAAACAAAATTGTTATACAATGACAATGCCTGTGGCATAAATACGTAGCAATTAAGCACTACACAACTTAGTGGAGCAACTGAGAAATGCCCATGTGATAACCAGCAGTCTCAGTCAATTGTAGGAGTAACCACCCACAGTTAGTTACCACTCCCTGTAATTAAATATCACAGAGTTCAGATGCCAGCTTCCCTCTACACCTCTAAAGACTAAAACACACTGGGAAAAATGGTCTGATTTGTTAAATCAAGTCAACTAAATAGAGTGGTGTGGAAGTAATGAAAAGAGCTGTAACAATGCCCTTTTCGATCTTTCAGAATTTTGTCTGAAATCCAGTGTTGCTTTCTTGCCTTGCCCCCCACCCTTGAAGTGATTATCTTAAAAATATGACTCATAAGCTTCAACATCATCCTTTTTCTGGTCTCAAAGAACAAATGCAACAGAATGTGACAACTTGCTCAACATACATAAAACTGGTTATTTCAGATACCATCATAACAGGAATTCTCAGTATATACCTTCTATTTTATAAAGTATGCATTGCAAGGTTACAGTCCCATCACACTTATAATGAGTTCTACATAAACTATTTGATTTTATCTTTCTCCACTCAGGCTACTATTCTTGTTGTAATAACTGTGATTCACCACATCCTTTCTGTATTTGCATTCCCACAACTAGTTGCTGCAGCACGCCAAGGCTGCTCAGCAGCACATTTGGTTCCTATAAGTATGCAGCCAGCCTACAAGCCTATCTTTATCACCTCACAACTAATTTTACGGAGTGGCTAAACTAGATAGAAAATAATTCAAAGATCTCAAAACACAAACCAGGATTAGAAATTTTCATACCTTCCTTAGCTTTTTTCAATTGTTTTATGTTAAGAAGCTATGGGATACACAGACAGCCAGAGAAATGTCAGTTTGCATGTGTGTTTTTATTAAGTTTTGGAAAGCAGTAAAGGGAGTGAAAACTGAAGAAACACATGAAAATCACAAAATAAATTTGTATGTCATCATTTACACAAAGAAGGTTTTAGATGTGCCTTGTTACAAAGACTTTGGTTAGAGTAAGCTGAATTTACACCGGTTTAGGAAAAGTTGTGTTCTGCCCTAAAGTCAAAATCAGAACTTGAGAAAATGAGTATCTGATAATTTTTTTTTTCCTATTAAAAGTAAAAAGAAGACCCATCCCATCTGCTGTTTCCTAGAATTTGGAAGAAATGGTTCCATGCAAGCTTCTATATAGCTGCTTTCATGAAGATGTCATAAAGTTTGAAAACATGTAAATATATATGTGTGCTCCAAACATCAAAACTTCATTAAAATGCAAAAATCATCATTAGGAACTCATCTTTATTAATACCATGTTGATTGTGGACTCTGTGATAAAACAGTCAAATTTGTATTATTTTCTTCAGTCAGCAAGGGTCTGAAACACTCAAACACGAAGAGCATAGTACAGACCACACAATATGATATCAACTATCTTCAGTCTCTTAATCTATACTCTAGCTTAATTCTAGAGTATTTTAGAATCCCATTTTATCTATATTTGTAGTCACTCATAGCTGTAGTGTTCCCAAAGTGTGTAAAGCTGTGAAAACAGGCACACTCAAAACAGTTTTGCTCAAACATGCCACCAATTAATTGAGTTGTTTCAAAAAATTGTTTTAGACTAGGAAAAGGCCAAGGGAGTTAATTTGCATTAACTAACAAGAGTTTTTAAACCAGTAGAGTGCTGAGATACTGGTAAATGGAATGTCACCCTGACCAGAATTCACTTTTTTTAATACTTCATTTCTGGTGCCAAACCTTTCACAAGGAAGGCCTCTTAAATTCAGTGGGGGTCAGAAGTTTAGTTTATTCAGCAAGAATAACACTATTAACAGCTACTGCTCTTTCATGTCAACACAGTTAACACCCACACATTCCAACTCCAGTTAATACAGGCCAGTCAAGAAAGATTGGAGTTGCTAAGGGCAGTCATCTCTGCAGGGATATTTTAAAACAGAATTTATACTGTGCTTTAAAAACAATCTAAAAGGATCAATCTACCTTACGAATCTGCTGTAGACATACAGAGAGAGAAAGATGGATGGATGAAAGCGTATAAAAGCAAGTAAATCTGACTCTCTCTATTGATTTTTGAGAGGACAGCGTAGAGCACTTTGGTGAGGTCTTATATATCACTGCAAAGGACGAAATACCATTGTGCATACGGCCTGAAGCATGTCAGGATTTATCACGAAGCGATGCACTGTTGCATTCTGTCATTATATCTTTTTGTAAATAATCTCGTTTTCACTGTTGAGGAAAGTAGATCACTAAAAATTAAATTACCCTCAAAAGAAACATAAGAACTATCACAGGAAGATTTTCACACAGCTATAAATGAAAACATCTGCTATTATTAAATGAAAAATTGCAGAAGTTTAGTGTACACATGCAGTATTTTTAGCAGGAGAAAGCTGGTATTTTAATAATGAGCTTTTGAAATCCAAAATGGAAAAATCTGCATATCACAGCATAATCCTCTTCCTACTTACTTTGTCCTAAGTCAGAGCAAATCAATGTTTAGCGTTCCCCAAAGCTCTCCAACACCCCTGCTCAGAGAAATGTCTTCAAAAGATATTAAAGAAATCAATCTGGTTTTGATGGCACTTCTTCACCACATGGAATGCTTTTCTTCAAGGCTGAAATCCTTCATCTCAGAGCATATTTTATATAACCAAAATGCAAATATAATCACATCAAATTGAATTTTCGCAGGGTCTCTGGGGCCCCTATTATTATGTAATGGAGGCATTTCTTATCAGCTGAAATATTCAGCTTTCTAAGTTTTCATCTAAACTATTCATATATCCACTCCCATCGCACAAACACCCTCTCATGATGTACATTCAAATAGCACATTTATGCTATTCTATTAGCAATTTCTTCATACGTTTTTCTTAATCTAGCACGATGAAACAATTCAATTATTAACTGGGGTTACACGGTAGGTCATTTGGAAAACACAGTAGCTTTAAATAAGAGAAAGACCTGCCATTTGTTTTCAAAATAAAAGCTCACTAGCTGAGCTGTAAAGCTGTGACTGTGACAGTATATAATGGTGCCCCAACAGATTAGCAAGCCGTTAGCTAGCACCCAGGCAGATACGGCATATACCCCCTTGCCAATATATCTCAGAGACAGACCTAATGGAAAAAACAATTTACCTTCTTCAGTTTCATGCCACACAATTCCTTCCAAGTTCACGCTGGTCCCAGGCTCACAGGGTCCAAGGCATTCGGGTTCTGTTACTACTCCAACCTCGCAAGTATTTACACCCACTGAACGTGTCCGTACCAAAAGCTGCTCGACTGGTGCTGCAATATTGGATGAAGATGGGGAAAAGTAGGAGGGCAGAATCTGAGGTGTGATACTGCTGGAAATCGGAGGTGGAGGTGCAGGCACTGTAAACAGGGGATCAACCTGAAAACAACAGACAAACTTACTATAATGGTGCTGTGAGAGTTAAAAAAAAAAATAATAATTAAAAAAAACAAACAAAAAATATAAATAAATCTTTAAAAAGTAATAGACAGCCCAGTTTGCCAAGACTGCATTTCTTTATGTAGGGATTTGGTGTATCACAGGTAATTTCAGTCTTACAAGTTCAAATTTTTTGACACTAGCGCAAATGCTGCACAGGAAAAATTAGTTACAAAAATATCTATCATACATGCTAAACAAGGTAACTTGTTAAGTTTCTACTAAAGTACCCTGTTGTCATAGACTGTTAGTATGAAATAATAATAAGTTTTTAAAACAAGGATTAAGTTTATTTTTTTCTTGGCACTGACAGAGACTGATTTGTGGATGGAAATTAATTTTGTGAACTGGGCACTTAATTTCCTATTTAAAGAAAAGCATTTATAAAGACAGGTACAAAGACACAAATATTCTTTAATGTGTATCATACAGAAATTAGTAGTTGGAACAATTCTAATATCCATATGGTATTTCACTCTGGCTCTAAGGTCCCTTGTCCCATAAAAGACAGCTAGGTAAGGATATGAGCATGTCCAGTCAACTAGATAAGCCACCTGGAACTCATGTTCATTTGGTCCACTGGATCACAGATATCACACAAAGAAATCACTCTTCAACCTAATGAATGATTTTTTAAAAATAGCTGCTTTTCAGCTGAATTGAAATAGATGATCAATGTCTTCAAGACTATGCTGGTTTTAATTTTTTGGACCTCACAAGAAGACTCAACAGAAAAGACACAATGACTCACAGTACATCATCTACATTTTGCTCAAATGTATCTTAAGGTACCTTAAGGTATCAAATAAATAATGTATCAAAGTTAATTCTACCTTTTTGTAAAGCAATTTGGGGATACAAAGAGAAGGACAGACTAAATTGTATTACACATGTATCATAGATCAGCTAACTTCATCAAATGGACACTTCTCATAGTGAGAAAATAAAATGAGAAATTAGGAAGAACTTTTTAAAAATTGTAACAATTGTTACCATTGGCCTTCATAACAATTTTGTCGTTTTTAGCATTATTCATAGATGAAAACTGAGACCAAAGGCTTTTAATCATGTGTGCAAGCCTTATGTGTGCTAAATAATTCTCAGTAACTTTGTAAAAATATTTTGCATGATCTTTGTATGACCAGCCTGGATTCTGATCTCAATTAGATTAGAACTAAGTAGGAGAGGGGAAGGATGTATAACCACAGTCTTCTCCAATGTATTCTTCCTCATTTGGAGGGATTATTTTTATTGAGAATTAAATCTTCAGGTTAGAGGTAAACAAACAAACAAACACAATAAACCAAACAGAACAAAGAAACAAAACAAAAACAACCAAACAAAAACACAAACAAACACAAAAAAACCCCCACAAAACCGAAGCAAAGCATAAATAACTGAAAGCATCCCTATGGAGTAAAAACCTACAAATATCATCAAAATTCTACTGGTTAAAGCAGAGTTCCTGTGGCATAGAACAATGCACTCAAGCAATGATGTCTTTATTCTCTTTATGCCAACAGAGTTGCAGAGTTAAAGCAGAGGCAGAAAGCTTTGCAGACCAGACCTGAACGCACACAGGACAGCCAAATACCAACTGACCCCCAGCAGCAGCTGTTACCTGCAATATCTAATAGCACACATCCCACAGAACCATAACTGTGTGTGCTGTGTGTGGGGAGACACTAATTCTCCTCTCTGCAGCTCCTGCTGGCTGATGCCAAGTGGAGGCACACTTGCTGGGTGGCACAGAGCCCCTCTCCCTGGCACTGCCTGGGTAATGCTGCTCTGTCAGGGAAACCCGGTCAGCGTCTACCCCAGCCATAATTTAGGAGCTCTAAACACACCTTACTCCCAACCAAAAGAGAAGTGGGGTCAGTAACTGGCAGGTAAATGGAGCCTAGCATTTAGGAAAAGCTAAGCCACATCCCATTATAAACCCAAAAAATGCTGATGAATAGCCTGTTTGACAGTTTACATGGTGCTCTGTAAAGCTGTGCAAAACCTCCTACTACACATGCAACACCATTCTTCCATAAAAGAGACTCATCACAAAACCAGAGGAAGAAAAATCCAAAGTGTTTTCTGTGGTCATGCTAAACTAGCCAATGTTTTAAACGAATGTAGGCTAAATTGACAGATATGTTTTCTGTTTTTTAGTATTATAAACAGTGAGGGGGAGCTAACGAAAGCATGGATCTGACAGTGTATCCTATTAAGTTCTTTGTTACAAATATTTGTGCTCAGTTCTGGTTTATTTAGACCTGCTAATAAATGTTCATGTTTTCCACTAGAAACATTTTCTCAGGACAAGGCCAAATCGGGGCGCTTGCATTAAATGGGGCTGTTTCTCTGTGAATTCAAACACTAAACCTTTGGCTGAGAAATAAGTAGACATTTACTGCCACTGAGGTACATATTCATTGCAAAAACATGACCTTATCCACAAGAAAAAAATATACTAAGCTTAAACATTGCTCCAGATTTCCATGTTTTAAAATTATCCCATCCTGTTTGATAATCATAACAGCACTGCAAAGTGGTGGTTCCTAGAGATCATTGTGGTGACACAATTGTTTTCATGAATTCTCCAAAGGGCACTGATGTAAGCTATTAGAGGCAAAGAGGGGCAGGAAGGCCGCCATCTCCAGTGGAAAAAAAGGCACATAAGACTAACATCTGGTGGTGGCAGTCTGTCAAACTGAGGAAAGTTAATGTCAAGAACAGATGCTCTGCAGTTTCTCACTGTTATTTTTTCATTATTATTCCCAGGTGTTGGTGCATACTGAGCAGTAGCCTTGCTGTTTATCACACAGGAGATTCCAGTATGAGATTGAAAATCTGAATCTGAAGAAGGTTATTTACATAGATGCTCTCTTTAGACACACAATCAAAGGAGTGCAAAAAGACAGAAATACTCAAGCAATATTTTCTTCACCTAATTCCAAGAGCTTCTGAGAGCCGATTGGTGACAAAAGCTACAAAGCTGCAGTGTTATTCATGGCAGTTTTCCACTGCCAAGTGTTTGATCGTATCAGGGAGCTATGATGCTTAGTAGCAGAAAGCTCAGCCTGCCAAGCAATGTAGTCACTGCTCCTTGGAGCAATCCTTTATCTGACCATTGACCAAAAAAAAAGTCTTATTTGGTGACTGCATAACAGTCATCAATAGGAAGACGCACACATGGAAAAGAAAGAGAATATCAACAAGAAATAGGCAAGACTTTCTAATACATTCAGTTACTCAGGCACTTTACATGCTGGAATCAAGTTCTGTGTAGCAAAACTCGCCTTCATGATTTAATGAAGATGTGTCTTTGAAGATGTATCTCAATGATAACATAGCCTCCCTATCTAAGACCAAAGTGGGTCATACACTACTGCAGTGTCATTCACCAGGTGATTTTGAAATGGACATGCCAAAAGCCATTTAATCCATCTACCAACACAGCCAGGAGAAAGAGGAGCAGCTTTCAGGCTACATACAGGCTCTTCCCAGAAAGCACTGCTTTTTAAATGGAGAAAAAAAGAAAAATCTACTCTAAGCATTCCCAGTGGGAATGTCTGCCCTAATAGAAAGAATGTGAAAAGAAGATCTGAATCCTATTATAGGATATAACTAAAAAACCAAGCCTGGCCCTTTGCAAACCTAAATCCTCCTTCTAAAGGAAAGCAACATAAAGACAGCAACATAAAGACAGAAAAGACTAAGAAACTTCCAACCTTGAAAATCACATTGACAAGTTCTTTGGAGTTATGAATTAATACTTCACAGAATCACTGTGTCTGGAAAGGAAAACAGGAAATAAAGGAATTCAACCCTATCTGGAAGTTTTGAATCCTACCAAAAAATCCTACAATCCTGCTTTCTTTAGATTTCATAGTGAAAAGGAGACTAGCTTGTTTACACATAAGGTATACTTGCCTCTATCTTGATTTTCTAAAGCAACAATGACCCCACAAGACCTCACTGTAATCTCATGCACAGCATCATAAATCAGAAGCAATTTTAATGAAATTAATCTAACTGCTTTGGAAGACAAGAAATATGGGAGAATGTGACGTGAGAAACATGTCTGTGCTCAGAAGCATGTCTGCACTTCCAGACATCTCACTGATCTTTAACTCTCCTCTTGCTACAAAGCTTGCCCCACAGAGAATTTACATATTCAAAACCTAAAGCTATTCCTTCATATTCTACCATGTAACAGGAATTATCACTATGAAGAATCTCCATTTTGTCTGAAAGATCTCATTTTAATATCAGTTCAGTATTTCTTGCCTATAAATCATATCAGATGCCAAGTCAGAAGCATTGTGACATAATGCTTAACAGAACTGATACTTGGTTTTCTTCAAATATTCTGCATCGAACTGTTGGAGGGCAAAAAAGGTCAGTGCCATAAAGGACAGCACAGAAAAAAAGAAATACTGTAAGATATGGATGTAGAAAGGAATTTCTGCCATAGGACAGACATATCTATTACATACTTTACATTCAAAGCTCAGGAAAGGCAGAGGTACTAAGAAAATTACTTGTTTTGGTGAACTTAGTTGAGAATCACAAGAGCTTAAATATAAAAGAATAACAAAGGTGATTCAAACTGCCAACATTTCATCCAAATTTCACACTTTGAAACATTTGTTTGAGAATAATATTTTTCTTAAAAAATGTTTGTGCATTACAAATATTATACTATGAACAAGAAACCTGATTCATAACTGTGTTGAACTGAGTAACACAAGTAGCATCAACTTGCAGTTTCCAAGTATTTCCTACTCTTAACATTAGCTTCTCCACTTCAATCAACCGAGTAGTTGGAGAGATCAAAAAGACATTAACAGAACTGTCACTTTCTTTCCTAGTAAAGCCGCAAATCACTCACTCACGTCTGAAATGATCTGAATATTCTGAACAGCTGCTATGAAGAAAAAAAAAAAAGCAAACAAACAAAAAACCCCCACTTTAAACTCTTATTCTGCTACTAAGCTTTCAATAGAGGGAACAAGGAAAAAAAGTCCCCCTTGTACCAAAGATACTCTTTGCTACTTGCATCACTGCATTAACTAGCACAGAGAGTTCTGCAAACTCAACTTTTGACAGTTGCACGGTCTTTTTATATGATGACCTCCAGACCACCTCAGACCTTAAGTTACTATGTGAATTATGGATCTGCAGCACCTCCACAGACAGGATAATGCTAGTATTTTATTTTTATAAGAATATTAATGAAGACTATGATGAAAAGTCAAAGGTCAGAGCAAGGTCTAATGCAGCTATCAGTGCTTGTACAACAGGCACGGCAACTTCATTGTCCTCTCTTGGATCTCCTATTCTAGCTCAGATGAGTGGGATTTCCCAAGCCATTCACCCATTTTACTGTGAGAAAGATTAGCATTTGACAGCTGCCAGTGATATCCTTTTGCCAAGGCTGCGTCTGTGAAAAATTGTATGTCAACTCTAATGCTTGGCAGAGTTCTGGGAGGATGCCCAGATCACCACCTGCAAATTTCTTGTAGAGACATTTCTCCTCATTCAGCCCATGTAAATCACATTTGTTGAGATAACTGTCTTTAGAATACCTTACTGCATTGAATCTTGATCTCTCCTGGTCAATCTTCACTTACAAACTTTTCTTCAGTCAGCCAGAAAGCTTTGCTAAGCTTTAATACAAAATGAACAAGTACTAAAATTCACTCAAGATACCTATCCTGTGTAGAGAGGTACAGTATTCCACAATCAAGAAAGGAATTATTCTGAACAATAAAGGATGACATTTCTCTGTCTGGGGCTCCATAATGATGTCCAGTATCTGCCAGTGTCATGCAACTGAATAACTGACTCCAACCTGAGAAAGGAAGTGTGGACACATCACGACTCCAAGTGACCAAGGAAAATTTTCTCATTCTCAGTTGTATATAGGAAGATAACGTTTAATTTGATTGCATCATCATTTAACTGCTTCATTGCAAATTTTAGTTCTTAATGTCCCCACAAATAAAAACCCTATGACTCCAAAGCAGAAGCCCTCCAGTTCCAAAAGATGGTTTCAGTTAACTTGATGATGCAACAACAGTCTGGTGGAAGCACAGCCATTTCAGCCATTCTGGAGTACACAAGACATTTAATAAAACATTGTGAGTTTTTCCAGGACTCTAGTACAATATATTAAAAAAGTGGCAACAAAACTCAGAAGGGAAATGGCTTCTCTGTACTTTTTTGTCCACTTGCACGTCAATAGCCCACTGTTTCCTTTTACCCATTTGCTGACCACTCACGTTGCGAGTGCAAGGTTGCCCACATTATGACTGAGGCTGTTGCTTCCTGAATTCAATAAATTTTTGTTAAGAAAAATTGTCTAAATTAGTAATTTCTCTTCCAAAATCTTGTGAAGGATCTTCTGTAATCCTCAGGAACAGAACAGATGTTCCTTGATGGTCTGTGGATACCGAAAGCCTTTATGGGCTTGACTACATTCTTATGGATGGCATTTTTAGCATGTTCTGAAAATCGAGCATTTGACTTAATGGCCCCATATTTATTGGTGTCTACACCTAGAATTTTTAATTTAAAAAGCCCTTAGGCTTTTTAGGTACGGCACGTGGGTCTTTGACTATAATAATATAATATATTTTATTAATATAATATAATGACCTAATTATAATATAATGACTAATATAATGAACCTGTATTATTGCCTTAGCAGTCTCCTTCTTGTGCTTTTTGATAGGGTGTGGAAGCCATATCAGTTAGTTTTTTTCTGTATTCCTTAGACCTTAAATATTCATGGTATTAGCTACGAACACTACCAAGTATAGGATATTGTGTCCTCATTTTATTTAAAGAAGACTGTATTATTACTTTCAGGAATGGGACATACCAGATTCATGATTATTTAGCAAGTTCCTAAATGAAAAATTTCTAAAATTATCTTTCAGCTTTCCTTTTCACTGTGACAGTTCAACTGAAAAAAGAGGTGAAGCGTTATTGTTTAGCTCTCCTTGAAATTACCCACTGCTGGCTATCTAGTTAAAATTTTCATTCTTAAATGCAGTTTGATCTATTTACAGTGTCTTCAGGAAAGACAATTTATGACAAGTGGTTTTTTTTTCCTCTGGTGTACAGGTTCACTGGTATAAGTCCAGAGTAGGTCCACTGAAGCATAACTGTGGGCAGCGCCTGGACTGTAGTGGTTGTTTTAGCAGGGAGAATAGTAGATAGTACTTCAAATAAGACAGCTCTTTAAAAAATTCCAAAAATAATACATGTACAGTAAACATTTTTTAAAGAAAAATGATCCTTGAGGGAAGGAAGCCACTAATATCTGTTCCCTCCAAATTATTGTGCCAATTATGGTGCCAGTTTCTGACACAAAGTGTCCAATAATCCTTAACAATGAGATTGAGGGATTAACTTTACAGTGTGAAGGCAAATACAAGAACCAGAGTCAGCAAGAAAGACCTTTCAAAATTTGCTTACCTACTTGCCTCAACTCTGAGGCCATTCAGTTTGGGCAGAGAGGAGAAACGCAGATTTAGTGTTCTCTTAGTTATTTTTCATGAGAACATCTATACCATCAGCACCAAAGTTTATCTGATTACAGATTACCTAACAGACAGACAAATCTTGTCCTTTCAATGGCTCAGAATTCAGGTCACCTTGAGATCTCTCTTCTCACGTCCCTATCTCAACAACATTTTTACCTATTAATTTTGCCTTAGCACCTTAAGATCCTCATTAGCATATTTTCTAGGAACCCAAATACAGACAGAAGTTTGCATTTGAAGAGTTTTAGTAAGGATTTTTCATTCCTGTCCTGCTGAAAAAGAAGGGAGGCATGCAAATGACCCAATTTCATCCAGAAAACCCAGACTCCATTGTTGAAATGCCTTGCGTTTCCATATGTCTTTTCTTATACTCTCATAGACTATTTTTATAGCGTAAGAGCATGTTACAACACATACTACAAACAAAGCTCCCTTTCTGTTCAAATAAAGCAAAAATAATCAACAGTCCAAGTATTCTACTTTTCATGTGTTATTTTCTCCAGTTACTTCCACCTTCTAGGATAATCTGCCCTAATGGTGCATATCCTTTTATTCTACCCACTTCATAATACGCTTAAGACAAAGACAAACAGAAAGAAACATTTTTGAATGCTTGGTAGAAATTAAAATATCTTGCTCATAAAAATAAATCCAATCTAAGCTGTCACAAAATCATGAAATGGCTCTGGCAGTTGTATCAAACTATATAGACATGTACAGACCCTTTGAAGAAATGAAACTGCACTTTATCAAGTGTGATTTATAAGCAACACTGATTTAGCTGGGAGATAACACTGCTGTCTAATCATTAGTAGTCAGACAACAGCCATGTGAACACATCAATTATGGGCCACTGCCAAAAGCCCTTGAGATCCCAGAGATTAACAGCCAATCCTCTGTTTTACAAGCCCACATCAAAAAGAATATTAATAAGAGGAGGGGCGATGTGAAAGCTTGTCAGAGTAATTCACGCACTAAAACAAGGCATTTTTCCCTTTGCTCTGCCTTGAACTGGTCCATGAAAAAAGCTGGCATTCGCTACAAAGCATGAAGCTGCCAATTTCTCAGAAAATGTTTTTCATTAACATATGTGAAGCTGTGAAAGGCTGGAAAAGCTCTGTTTGGTGGACAAAGGGGACAAGTTTTGTGTTCCTTTCCTGAATGTATCAATCCTGCAACTCTTACTCAGATATTTGGAAATGAACATCAGAAGTGTTTGATGACTTTTCTCATCCTCAAAACCAGATCTATTTATCATTATATACAAATTAACCAGACTTCAAGGGATGCATTTACTCTGTACTGCTAATGATTTTGAAAAGCCGAAGCAGAAATATTACCAACTCATTTTCAGGTTTATGTGTGTCTTCAAACATGTGGGGGGGGAAAGAAATCCACAATTATGCCTTTCTTATTGACTTCTATGGCGTGTGTTGACTAGAGGTTTACTCTTCTTACATATAAATGAATGGAAAAAAGCCAAGAATGTAAGTCCAAAGGGAACAATTATTCCTCTGTACAAAAGTAAACATGCCTATAAACATGAACCTCAAACAACTCGTTGCTGACATTTTAAAAGCAGCACTTCTGGCTGGATGGTTTAGTCCCATCACTGTCCTCCCTCTTTGGACTCTACTCAAGGGTCTAAAAATAGAGGTTTCACAGCATGGCTGCAAGCAACCTGAATCCAATCCTGCCAATTCTGTGTATTTAAGGGAAGAGAGAATTTATTTATGGGGATTTTCCAGAGCTACCTTTATAAAAGCTATCTCAGTTACTGCCCGTAATTAACCTCTGAGCAAAGAGGAAGCAAGAAGCAGAAACCTTTTCGACTCTTCTCTGTCCCAGAGCCAGTAGCTTTAGGCACAGCTCCAGAATACATATTCTGTTCTGACACGAACCAGTTTTAAAGGTTTCCACTTTGCTGTGGTCTTCCAGACAATCATTCCCTTCACATTTCTTACCTGGAGTACCACACATGTCATATCCTACTTCAGGATGGCATACTGCTAGTCAAATTGACGCAGCTAAGAGGGCCTTAACTACTCGAGGAAGCAAATAAAGGCACCAAGCATGTCAAGCAACAGACTGACGTTGTGGAACTCCTCCTTTAGTAAACAGCTGGACTAGGGAGGTATCAGTCCCAGACCGTTTGTTCAGGCAGCCATGGCAATGCTACCTTCCACAGCTTTACTGCTCCAGGGACGCCTGTAATGACAATTTTAACTAAGGGTACAGTCTTGCATCTTGTAGGATCTGACCTAAATCCCACAACCCATCTCATACTTTTGGTGGTATTCATCTTGACATGTCTGTGACCAAGAGTAGCAGTGACAGCCCAGTGTGAAATCGGCTTCTGCAGAGGTGGAACCATAGCCTCCATGTGAGCCTTGCACCAAAAGGGGGGACAGTACTCTCTCCCACAATCATTCTGTCAGCACATGCAGATGGCAACTGCTGCTATGGAAATATAACATCCTACTCACTTGATTAAGCATCAATGAGCTTTATCACATAGCCTAATGCTGTGTGTGAGGGTCCCCTTGCTCATTCAGGTGAATTTTCTATTTTTCTATAGCAAAAGCAATGTCTCAAACAAAACAGGTCCTTAAAGACAGATCACCTGTACCTTAATGGCTGACACAATTTTAGAAATGTATTTTATCTTGACTTAAATGTGTTTTTGGAATAGTTCTGTTTTAAAAATTTATCTCTGAAATATATCCAAAAAAAGAACACCATGCTTTGAGCCTCACCCTAAAACATCTTAAGATTTTAATTTCCATGTGTTTCCTCTTTCTGTCATTCTATGATGAGATTTTGCAATTCAATTGCTTAAAAGCTAACCTGAGGAAACACTCATTAGGCAGACCTCTTCCAAAGCAGTAACTTTACAAGTATAGCATTAAAACAAGAAAGAGATTCAACCACTGTATAACTGATAATGAGAAAAAAAAATCTGATTCAAAGAAGTTAAACTTATTAAAAGGCCATGTTTTTGTTAAGGTTGCTGAGACAGTAAATTTGTTTTCCAGGAGTTCTCTAACATTGTTTTCAAATTTGAATAAACTAATACAAACTCATAGCAAATGTTGAAGTTAATGCACCAAGTGACATGAGTTCAGTTTGACAGAAGTGGCCTCCCAGTATCTAGCAAATCTATTTTTAGACTCCTACAAAAGGGGTGAAGACTTTCTAAATTTACAGCTCAAATACATCATGGAGAAGGCACTCCATGAGCAGTCTTTGAACAAAAATATGGGAATTTTCAGATGCCACATAACAGATTATTAGATCTCTTAAATCATCGCTGAAAATGTTAAGAGCATAAACAGCTAACACAGCATCTGGATCAATAGGATTCTACCAGAACAGTAGACTTTAGGTGACTGCAGTGACTCTTATATTGGCTCTTACTATGCATCCTAAGTTACTACTAATAAACACAGGACAAAAGAGCAAGTGAAAAGAAACCCCTTTATAAAGGGAAGGGCAGTACTTAAATCAATTAAGTTATTTTTGTGGCAGTCCTGTACAAAGTGCTCTGCAGGTTCTACATGGCTCCACTCTCAAGGAAGTGTCAAAACAGTATAGACAGGAGTGCTGTAAAATAGGGAATGCATTAGAATGGAATAATTGGATGACAGCCCTAATACAGAGCTCCTGATGATGCACAGCAGCACAATCTTTGTTCCAAGCAGCACTGGTTACTTTTCAAATTTACTATTAGAAAGGTTTTCAGCACTAAGTGTGTCAAGCTCTAAACACTTATTTGCTTTAAGACAGTGTTAATGAGTTGGCTAATCACACAATTTTATAGTTCTATAATGTACTGTGCTGTAAAAATTAAATCAGTGTTTATTACACCTCTGGCTGCCTTTCCTTTCCTTCTCATTGCACTTACTCTTGGATGGATTAAATGGATTAAAGCAGAAATATAAAAATTGCACCAGTTGACAACAGTTCTCAGTATGTATGTAAACAGTATTTTAGTTCAAAGCCTACCTGTGAACAAAATAATTCAAATACTACTTTCAGATGCTGAAATTGAGGAAATGTTTATTTTTCAATTTTGAGGGAGCTACTCCGTTTTTATTTGCTTCTGGAATTTCCCTCTTCTTGGACATTAAAACCAACCTGGCTCAGTTTTCCTTTCCTTATCTCAAATACAAAAGGCAAAATATGAGTTTGTATTTTTGCAAAATTACATGTTTTTGTGAATTCTCTGATGTCAACAGCGTTCATGTGACAGACCTTGACGCTGCATTGAGAACAAAGCTTCCTTCATCACTGGAGAATCAATATGGCTAATGGCCAACCATGAAAGACTGGATCAAAGATACCTGAAGGTGCATTGCTTGCTTGAGGATAGAGAAAGAAGGCACACACACACAGACATTGGAAAAATCATATACCCAAGATACAGAGGTAGAATTAGTGCATTTTTGAATACAAGCAAAGAACTTCATACACATTCTTACATTTCAACCTAACTTTTCTATATGGCAAAAATTTTTCTAACCTAACTTTTCTAAATGGCAAAAAGAATCGGATAAACACAACCTTCTCTGATCTCAACAGGCACGATATAGAAAGCTCTTCTCTCTTACATAGCAAAGAAATAATATTTAAGCTACGCTAGATTGGATTAATTTGAGTATCTCCTGAAGACTGACTACTTGTTTTCGATATAGTTTATAATCAGAAGAGAACGATCATGTGTTTTATTAAAACTAGTGCCACAGCACTTGAATTCTGATGAGTATTTGTTTACTGCTCCATAGAGCAAACACAGTATCTGTTGTTCCGACCCCCAAACAACTGAAAATTACTTTGCATTCCCAAATCACAGTGAAGAGTCTGACGATAATGCAGGAATGGATGTAATCACGTATGACATGGCCTGGGTAAATTTCATGCCATAATGTCAGAACTTGCTTTGCAGTCTTAAAACCTAGGAATTCTGAGAACACAGACACAGTTGGTCTATATGTAAGCACTAAAAGCCACTTTTGAAGGAAATATGCAGTATCAAAATGTATTGACCATTTTCAATAACTCTATGGTCTCGCCATCTCAGTTTCACTGACCATAAAATGAAGATAGCTTTTTTCCCCTCCTCTTCCTTTCCTCAGTGTATTGCAAAGCTTATGGCCAGACCGTGTACTTTATTTAATTAGAACTTAAACCCCAGAACGGATGCCAGATTTTCAAGATAGCTCACAAATCAAAACAAGAGGCCAGATGTTCAAAAGGACAAAGCACATTGGGCGCATGAGCTTTCCCTCTGATCTTCATAACAGCAAAAGGAGGTGCTAGCCTGTTCAAAAAAATCTTGCCAAAGTTGTAGGTGTTAACCACATTAAAAACCTGCCCTTCATAAATGAAGTCATAATACTTCCAAGTGCAATTTGGTCCTTGGAAGATGAGTGAAATAACCATGCATTTAAATATTTAGAACAAATTCCACTTTTCATTCACAAAAAATGAACATTGTGCTTAATTTTTCCTCTGTTTGAGGGAAATTTTAGGGGCAAGGAAGAGACTATTTCTTGACTTGTTTTTTTCCTTAGTATCACACAGGAAAATGTCGGGTGTTTTTTTTTTGGTTTGGTTTTTTGCACATGTTTGTTCTAAACAAAATGAAGAAAAGACAACTAAAACTGGAATAGGATAGGATGCCAGTAGATAACTGATAAATTATGCTGTGTTTTCTTTTGCCGCACACAAGTCCTCAGCTTAGTCCAATACATCACACAAGCACAAGGGAGGAGGATGTATTGGATTTTTCTGCTACACTCACATTTGCATGAAAAGGAGCAGTCAAACGAAAATTAAGCACTTAAACAGCTTAAAAAAAGCACTGGTTCAGAATACTGTACTTCAATAAAACATTCATTGTTATTCAATGCCTGGCAAATGACATTGCCATCACATACTAGTAGAAGAACCGTGAAGAATAAATGCTGTCTGAAAAAGAGGCTTGTACTTATGCAGCGCTAATGACCATCTAAAAGAGCGATTCTGCATGGTTACATCCTCTTTGAGATTCACAGCTGCAGCTTCACAAGAGCAGTCATACATCATAATCTGCAGCCATTTTAGGCTACCCCTGTGCTTTGGAGAGCAGTATGGGAACTGAGGAACTGCTAATACGTAAAGTTACAATCAAAACCAACTTTATTCAGTGGTGATGAGTGAATGTGATGATGATCCACCTTCCCTTCAAAGGTGGGTCATCACACCGAGGAGGAGGAGGAGGAAGTGGTATTTAAATTTTAATACTGACAACACCCTTGACTGTAACAGCAGTGATACACAGGGAAAAGAGCTCTACATTTAGTTTCACTAGAGAGAAAACATACTCATTATTAGATTTTTATTTCTAATTCAATATAACAGTGGCACAGAGTAGCACACCAAGCCGTTCTTTTAAAAGGTCAGATAACTGCATTCTAAGATTATAACACTCACATTTTAATTAATGTGAAGGATTTGCTTATTGCACAATATGCTGATCCTATAGACATCATTAATTAACTAAGATACAGTGACTTTTCAGAAACTTAACAGCTTGGGAACAAACAGTATGTCACTGTACTTTGAAACTTACAATCAAAGGCCGTATTATTATCCCCTAGATTAACTACAGATTTTGTGGGCAAACCACAGCAAGCCTCCCTTTCTCTACACTCAAAATCTGCAGCCACCCCCATCCCACCAAAATCTTTCCTCCAATTATGCACACTTCTTTAAGCTTAGTTTCATGGAAGTAACAATACATTGCTTACAAAACAACTCTCTGGATCTTTAATTAGGCTAGACAAAGGAGAACAGTCTGGAAGCTACTGTCATTACTAGAGTTGTTTGCCTCACACATTAAATACTTTTGTCTCTACAACACTTAACGGTCTTTCTCAGATCAGGTCCATCAAGCTAGCCCTCCACTGCCCTGTAAATGGCATCTGTCATCATCCTAGTAACTCCCATATATCTGTATGTACAAATTTGGATGAGGAAGCTCTGGAAGAAATGGGGCTGGTGCCAGTTTGAGCAGTTAAGAGTTCAACCAAAGGTTAACTGTAACCAGCAAAGAAAGAGAGTGTTTTGATTTCAGCCCTCAGTCAATATACATCTCTTGCGTTTCTTAGGCTTCTCTTGATGAAAGTAGCTGGAAATCCAAGTAACTGCACACATAAGCATCTATATGGAAATGCTGGCATACTGAAGAAGAAACTAACTCTTCAG
This sequence comes from Rhabdornis inornatus, assembly GCA_013397075.1. NCBI lineage: Eukaryota > Metazoa > Chordata > Aves > Passeriformes > Rhabdornithidae > Rhabdornis > Rhabdornis inornatus. Next base: position 388,890 of record VWZS01009478.1, read on the forward strand.
CAATTAGTACCATAGCCTTTCCTGCACTGTGAAAACACATCTAAGAGGAAGGAACTTACAAATGTTTGTTGATTTATAATGGTTACTGAGAAGCTACATTTCAGCATTAAACATAGCATCATCAATAGTATCTGGCCTAGGCCATGGAGAGAAAGAAGCTGAGTCACTTCTGTGCTACAAGATAGGAAACACAGTCAGTGGAGAGACTGTCTTTCCCTTGCCAAAGCCTTACACTCACTTGCTTCCTATTCCTTTATAAAGAAGTGACTTTTAATTTCCTCATCATTGAATATGTTATGGAAAGCTACCTAACGTGTATTAAATGCAGAGGAAAAGAATGGCACACCTGGCTCCCTTAAGAGCAGAGATTTGCACTTAAACACAGAATCTGTCAAATTGCATCACTTGCATTAGGAACTGTATGCTTACCTATTTCCATAGGTTATCATAAACTAATTAATTGGGTACACAAGACAATCGACAGACCACTGAAGGAGCAAAAGATTGTTAAACATAAAGACAAGGCTGTTCTTATCTCGAGCCAGCTACGGCAAATGTTTTCCAGAGTCTGGTGGTGTGAAAACAGTGGCCAGAAAACAAAAACAAAACAACAACAANCTGAAAAATCTGTCCTCACCATCTGTGATATTCTTCCTAGTTATATTCAGAGCACCTAGCCATCAAAAAGCCAGATAAGAATTTCAAATGTTGCTACAGAGATGGAGGGTTCCAAACAGCAAACAGAGACAGGGATTTCAGCAGTTAGGTTTCTACAAGCGCTGTCCCTGCAGATTAATGAAAGCTTTAAAAAAAGGAAAGCCCTGACAAAGTGTTCCAGATACACAGCCTACCCTGGAGACTTCTGTACATTCTTGCGGTTTCACAACACATTTTCCTATTAATTTGGAAATACTTTTCTCTTCTCAGTAACCAGCTGATAAGTTCACAGAAACAACAGGGGAGACAGACACAGTGCACCATGGAACCCAGTGACTTGACTTCATATACAACCTGTCAAATGAACAGGAGAGTCCTGAGGAAACTTTTCTTCTTATATTCCACCTCTTCTAATAACACTGAATGTGGAATAAGATGGGAAAAATATTAAAAGGCACTACAAGCTGCAAGGAACAAAAGTATCTCACAAATTCAAGAAAAAGTCTGAATAATCATTCGTCTCGTGAAAAGGAGGAAAAAGAATTATACATAAAGTAGTGATGGCCTCCATAAAGCAAGCATGCAATGTAATGCTTACTTTTTAAAATAAATTACTCTGTTTATCCAGGAGATTCCAAACCTCAGTCTAAATGCCCAAATAAACTCAGTAGATTTAGGTTGCAGTCACATATCCTTTTACAGCTGAGATAAATAGAAATGAGGGTATCAAAGTTAGGTACTCATCATCAGCCCCACCACACATAATCTGGAGATCACAGCCTTTCCCTTCACATTGTCTGTGTACCCTCTCCTTTCACCCCAGTCAACTTGGACACTAGGTTAGAGAAAGCACACTATTGTGGATCAACTGAACCTTTTTTTGAAGCAGGCTAGGGAATGTTCCACCTTGTAGAAATACTCCCCAGAGATATGTATTGATAGTATTCAGGGTAGATGCTGTTAGAACCCCACATGGGATTACAGCAGAAGTTTCATTTTCAGAAACCTAACAAAACTGGTCCACTGATACCTGCAGGCTGAGGCATGCTCCAGCTTCCAGTTTTGTCCTGGCACTGCTCCATTCCTTCTCACGTCACAGGTACAGCTTCACTGCTTTTCCACATGCAAAGACTAAGGTACAGTCAAGACCTGTGCAGACACTCTTGCATGAGCACTGGCCAAAACCTTTTGTAGGAAAACTGAGCAAAACCATGACTTTTTGTGTCCAGAACTGTAGAAAACAAGATTTACCATAGCTCACTTCCACAGTGGAAAAGCCAGACTGAAGAACTTCTGTAGTGCTGTAAGCAGAGCTAGTCTTGGATATACTGGCTCCTGTAAGTGCAGCCTTAGCAAAGGAAACATGTTGTCCTACTCTAAAAACATGTAATGATGATTTGCTCTTACCACAAACCAACAAATGCAGTAATTCAACTCTAAAGTGGGCGACGAGTTTGATTTTAAATAAAGTCGCTATTTAAAAGGAGATTCATTTGACCTCAAAGTAATATTTCCTCTCTGCTCATAGCCTGGTTCGTTAGCAAAAGCTTTACAAATTTAGTACTGACCTAAAGAAATTAGCCTAATTACTTGACAAACCTGGTATACTGACTTGAGGCTTCCAGATCAACGTCAAAACACAGAAAATACTGGAAGTACAGGAATGAACCACAAAACTATCACACTCCTCATCCGTGGAGCTGACTTCTTTTCACAAAAGCAAACACAGTGACTTACTGTGCAACAATGGCAAGCCAAACAGGAAGGACAGAGAAAACTGATCTGACTTATCAAAGACTTGTTAACTTATCAAAGGCTTGTTCCCTACAAAATACTGAAACTGTTGGTGCAAGTTACACCACTCACTTCTCATTCAATTTCGAAAGTAATATTGTATTAACATGGCTCTTCTAGAAAGAATTAGAAGTTGATAAACATAATTGTAAGAAAGATGAGCTCTTGTGACACCATAAATATTATCCAGAGCTATTGTTATCCTAACGAGCTGAAGTGTCAGCAACTCTGTTTTACCAGCCCCTTGGCTTCCAGTACAAGAACAACAATAACAAAAAAGTAAAATGAATTTTTTATCAAATTTCCCCAAATCCTAAGATTAAATGATTTCTTTGTCTAACTGTTGATTTAGAATGCAAATTTCCTTTTGACCTCACTGAGACCCCATTCAGGGCAACACTGCTTAATCACTGGTTTTTACTCTGCCAAAGATACAAACAAGTTTAATTAAGTCCATCAAGCACTTGGTAAGGTACTACTAAAAAAGAAAAATATCTTCCTACTTCACTGCCTTGATCAAAAATGAAAGACTTACCCTGGAGTGAATTTGTCTACTGGTAGTTAAGCCTCACATACATACACCAAAAAAGTAATTTTGTTTTGAAAATTAATGAAACTTCACTTGTTATTTCAATGCCAATTTTTGCAGTCTGAAAACCAACTGTGGATCTGTTAGAAGCAATAATAACAAGGAAATTATATATGTATATGTAGATGCAAAATTATAACCATTTTGCCTTAAATTTTCCTACTGCAAATTTCTTATTAAAAACTGGTTTTATAGTTCTGCCAGTCACATTATACAGGTTTTAAAGTACAGTGTGAACAAAATCACAATACCATGCACATAATATAAAGTCCTTTAATAGTCACTAAGAACACTGCTGTCAGTCACTTCAAATATGTCAATGCTCATTTTACCTAATAGATATCAGATAACAGCCTGGTTTAATGTTCCCACAGACAGTTATTTCAGAGCTTAGGGAGAATACAAAGGGGCATAAACATAGACAAATATGTTTATAATTAGTCTACATATAAAAGACACAATTCTATATTCTTACATAACTTCCACAGCAGCTTTCTCCTTGCAGAGATGTCAGTGCTCATGCTGCTGCTCATTTTGAAGCAATGGGCTTCTGTGACTAAATGGGATGGGTGAAGTGGCCTATCCTAGGGAATGCAGCTAGGGGCACGTCTCTGCACCATCTCTCATTCTTGTGATCAGGAAATGCAGCAGAAACTAAATCTGAAGCAAGAAACCCTATTAAAAATATTAAGAATATTAAGAAACCCTATTAAGAATATT